>JAJEJO010000362.1:520707-562476 GCA_020662805.1 Glaucomys volans
TTTAATACATTCCGCCACTTTCCCCATGTAAGGCAGGGCTGGGCCTCTTCCAGTAGCCATCCTAATTCATTCTCCTTTTTTTTTTTTTTTTTTTTTTTTTTGGTCAAATTGACATAATACATATTCCATAACTGGCATCAAAATCTTCCCAAGATTTTGTAGCCTTCAAATCACTTTTCAATACTCCCTCTCCAAATGAACCTAATATTGCCCCTGCACATGAAGACACTTTTGACCTTATCCTACATCAAATGACTGTTTGGTTGCAGGAATTGCAAGGCTTTGATTCTGGCCAAGAAAGGGCTGCAGCCCCAGCTGGTGTTGATGAGACCTCCTGACTCCATCTGACACTAGGTATATACACGAAGTGCTGAAAAACACTGACCCTCTGCTCCCCTGCCCATTCCTGGCTACTTCCAACCCTGTGTCCAGGTACCCTTGGCTCTTGGATTCCACAGTGGTTTATGGGGTACCCATTGTGTCTTCTGCAGGTTCTGGGCAGAGGGGCCACTGTGTATCCCTTCCAGCCTACCCAACACACACACACACACACACACATACACACACACACACACACACACACAAACAGACTTGTTTTACATCTTCAGTGTGACTATAACACAATGTGTCATCATGTTTTGGAAACCTATGGAGGCCACCTAAGTCTTTCTGGGATCCAGGGAAGGCTTCGAGGAGGAGAGGACATTTAGGGCAGGTCCCAGACAATAGAGAAAGGGTTGAAGGGAGACAGGATCATAGCCATGAAGATGGAACTGAGCCTAAGAATGGCCCTCAAGTTCTGGATGTTCAAAGTGTCCTTAGAGTCACTGATGACTTCCCAAAGACCACACAGAAGCACAGGTTATAGGGAGTCCTTGAGAGGACACGTGGATCCCTTCTAAATCTCTCTGGCCTCCTTTATTTGTCCCACCACAGTTATGCTGCATTTTCTGACTCTTCTAAGAATTCTGTTGGAAGTATCCCCCCATGCCCTCCTCCCAATGGCCCTTTTCTCTCGTACATGCATTTATCACAAGCTGCAGTGCATTTGTTATAGCATCTGTTTATTTTCCCCTCTACATATTTGAGGATGGGGTTCTGTCTCAACAATCCTCCACTTCTGTCTGAGTGTCTGGCTCCAAAGGGATGCTGGAAGATAGGGTCTCTGGGGCTGTTCCCTCCCTGGTGAGTGTCAGGGCCTCTTTCTAAGGCTCTCCCACTCTATGTTCCCTAGCTTTCAGGCAAGGAGAACCGCTGGCTACTGGAAGAACACCATACTCTCTCAGTTCTCTGCCCTCGTCTGCTCCCATCCCTGTGCTCTCACATGGCACCTTCATTCTTTGCTGCTTGGAGGAGTCCCATGTGTGTTTCAGGACCAGCCATGGTGGCACTTTTTCCAGAGGTGCCCAAACATGCTGGTTGCTCTTCTTTGCCACCACAATCGTCACAGGATGAATTTATAACCCTCGAGAGACACCCTCCCTCAAGGACTGTGAACATGTCAGGTTGTGGCTCAGTTTGGGGCTTCCCATTACCCACCTCCACAAACCTAGCTCCACATCCATCTCACTGAAAGAAGAGCTCCCCTCCACACCATGTGGCCACCATTGGTTGGGGCAAAGAATGAGGAGAGAAACTCAGAAAATGCATGATGGAGACAATGAAAGGAAGAAAGATGCCTTCTGCTGTATTTGGTCACAGGAGGATGGGGGTTATCAGGACAGTCTTGGAAGAAAACTCTGGGATGGATGTTAGAGCTCATGGGCTTCAGAGATGAGGATGACGGGGCAATGGGCATTCAGGCATGAGGACAGCAAGACCAGAGTCTGGAGGGACGGAAGGAAAGTTGTGTGTTGTTTTTAATGAATGGGGAGGAGGTTAATTTAAGTTAGAAAATTAGCCAGAGTTTTGAAGCCTCAGGGCCAGGATTAGGGTTAGAGGAGCAAGTCACAGGTGGCTGAGTCACTATTGTGACTCTGACCTGCCAGGGGAGGGCTGCTCACCCCACACAAGACTGGCAGATGAATAGAGAGTCCACATGGGCCTGGAGGAAGGAGCCTGATTCCATTTGTGTTGACAGAGGGTTGGGAGTAAAAGTGGAGCCCTGTCCCTAGGTTTAGTGACTGTTTGGTTTGTTTGTTGCTATGAGGCAAGCAATGGAAACATTTGGGAAATTGATCATCAGGGAAAGGGGAACTTCCACTACGTGCAGGACGAGAGTGACCTCAGGGAGGGAGGGCAGGCCGGGCACTAGGTAAGTGCATGACAGCATGAACTGTCCAGGCCCAAGCAAACTGACTGGCACACAGTAGGTGAGCCCCAAGTATTTGCCAATAAATTTTCTCATTCATGTATTTCATTAAGAAAATGTTTCAAGTGTGGTTGGCGATCACAAATTGGGGAAATCAAAGAGAAAAGAAAATCCAGACCACAAATTCTTCTAGAAATGAAAATATTTTAGGGACTTACACCCAAAGTATTAATCTAAAACAATTAAAATTTTAAAGCAAAAAATGTTAAAGTAAATTTGAAATCTCAATAAAAAATGACAAACATGATCATGAACTTCCAAGTACAATTATTTTGGTGGACTTTATTTTGATTGTTTTTGATTGCTATTTGAGGCTTTCCAGGTAGAACAAAAATAAATGTGGCAAAACTGGGGCATTTTCTTGGGTCCAGGCAACCAGGGAAGTGGTGAGGATAGAAAGTAATAAGTTAATTTCAATTCAGTTATTCTTAGGTACATAATATAACAGAAAATCTAAGTATATTATGCAAATCCAGAAAGGATACAGAAAAATCCAGACTGTCCCTTAGCCACTTAAACTCATACACCACACCCTATTGCCAAGCAGGCATTATATCTGCTTTCATGTATTCTTCTCAAGACGTTCCATAAATTTAGAGTCATAGGTACTTTTTTATTTGTTCTAATTAGTTACACATGACAGTAGAATGCATTTATGCATTTTGATAAATCATACATAAATGGAGTATAATTTCTCATTTTTCTGATTGTACACATTGTAGGATCACATCAGTCATGCAGTCATATATGTATATGAGGTAATAATGTCTGTTTCACTCTACTCTCCTTCCTACCCCCATGCCCCTCCCCCTTCCTTCACTCTCCTCTACCTCATCTAAAATAACTATTTGATTCTAGTGAACCCCCTCCTTTTTGTGAATTAGCAGCCGCATATCAGAGAAAACATTTGGCCTTTGGTTTTTTGGGTTTGGGTCATTTTGCTTAGCATGATATTCTCCTACTCCATCCATTTACCAGCAAATGCCTTAATTTCATTCTTCTTTAAAGCTGAGTAATATTCCATCACAGTTACTTTTATTGTACAATCAACAATGGCATAGTCGGTAGCTTCTCATTCTGAGCTTGAAGGTTTTATTTAATTCGAAAAAGTACGTATCTTGAAGATTTTTCTCTCAGAAAATATAGAGCTCCTTTTTTACTCATTAATAACTGCATATTTTCCAGTGAAAGCATACCCCCAAATTTAGTTGTCTTTGGCAATGGACATTTAGGTTGTGTGCAGGATGGATTCAGAGTGGATTGGCTGATGCATCTTTACACCAGAGCATAAAATGGTCTCACATCTGTCTCCAGTTCTGTGGGAGTTAGCCTAGGGCCAGCAAGACTTCCTTCAGAATTCTTTCCTCTTTCCCAAACGGCTTCCCTCGTTGGTGGCCTTGGGCCGTGACCATCTCTGCAGCACCAGTAGGAGCAGAGGCAACTCCCTCTAACCTTCTCTGGTGAATTGAAGAAGGCCCTTCCCTCAGAGTTGGTTGCAGGGACCACCCTGATTAGTCTTCCTGCACAAGTTGCAAGCTCATTTGTGATTGGGCCATGCTCTACTACTGCTAACTCCTCCACACCCACTTTGGACATCTTCCCTCAGCCCCACACTTGCTAAAGCCTCCTTATTCCTGTTCCAACTCAGGAGACTTCTCTGCAGGCAGGTGTTCTACCGTGGGCTATCACAGTGCCCCACTGGTCCACCTTCCTGGTCCTTAGTATTGTATTCCTTATCTGTTAGGTGTTCTACGAAACTCAAATTTAGGAAGTACATTAGTCACTACTGTCACCTCCCCTTACACTTGCTCTGGGGAGGGCATCAGTGCTGGTTTCCTTGACATTGCTTGTAAGAATGTCAGTTCCTTATTTAGCTAAGTTATAGAGAAAGGCATTTTCTTAAGATTCAGGTACAGTGAGCAGAAGGTCACCACAGCGTATCAACTGTCCAAGATGTGCCACAATAGCCTTTGTGACTTTGACCTGCAACGTCCTTCATCCTCTGGCCTCATTGTCCTCCTAGGTAAAGCAAGGGACTGGGCAGGTGATCTCCATCCCAACCCCTCTCTGGACCTCCCCAAGGCCTGAAATACCATTCCTATAGAACCTGGAGGGAAGGGCAAACAGGGGGTCAGAGCCAGGGCTGGGGGCTGCTCCAGGCCTGTGACTAGACCAGCAAAGATAGGGGCAGGCAGGTGAGGAAATGTGGGGCTGGAGGAAATGCTGCTCAGGGAGGCCCAGAGGCAGCATTCCACACTTCCCTGATCACAGTTTTCCCCTGGGAAGCCACGGACAGGGTGCCAGGGAGAGCCTGCAGGTCCTGGAGATGAACGCATTTCTGATTTTCTTTAAAGGCATCTGACTTTTTTTTCCCCTTGTAATCCAAGAGAATAATTAGAAACAGGAATTTCACCTAAAAAAAAAATTTCCTATTAGGTATTAGTAAATACTTGGCTTAAGCCATAACGTCAGAAATAGTTTTTGGGTCCTGGCTCCACTGCCAGAGCCCAGACTGTTCCTTAACACTTTGAGACTTTCTCTTCTTTGGAGGTGAAGTTAACTAGGTCTTTCTCTTGAGGCTGAAGTGAGATTGATGCGTTTGGCAGAAACCTCTGGGTAAACTGTGTGTTTCCCTGACTGCTGGGACGAGTCTTCCTGCAGAACAAGGGAGCACTTCTGGGCTTAGCCACAGAGAATCCACTCCTTACTCTTGTCCCCTGGAGCTTACAGAGACTTGGATTTAACCTGCTCAACCTTCCAAACCCTGGGCCTTGGCTTCTCCATATGAATCCTCAGGCTTTTCCTGGGTTCAGTAGGACAGAATTGGCCAGCTAGGCCGTCTATGTCCTTAAACAAAAACAAGTGCCAGCCCCCACCTGATTGCATGCCTGTTGTTAGAAATGGACTTTAGCTCCAGGCCTGAACCCCATAACAACAGGACAAACATTGTCTGAAACCGGAACCCTTTACCCTCCTTCCACCCACGGTTTGCGCAGAAAGCAGGAGCAAAACAAACTTATTTTGAACCCTGGGCTCCTAGCACGCGGCGCTGGCAATCATTAACTTCCTAGTCCGAGTAGAGTGGACCGCGCCCTTCATAAGGCACCGGCTGCGCCCAGAGAGCATCGTACACTGCCCACTACGACCCAGAATCGGACGCTTACCAAGCCACTGCCACCTGCCCAGAGAGCACTGATCATCGTGCCACTGCCACCTGCCCAGAGAGCATCATTTACTGCTTGCTACCCTCACTTTGCGATGCCTGAGGTGCCAGCTGCCGGCCCCTGGCCGTTCCTGCTCCTGCTGGCGGTGCAGGTCGGTGCGGTTACCAGCTCAACCCAACCCTGGCACTGTGCGCCCTGCTCCGCAGAGAGGCTCGCGCTCTGCCCACCAGTGCCCTCCTCGTGCCCGGAAATCTCCAGGCCTGCCGGCTGTGGCTGCTGCCCTGTGTGCGCACTGTCTCTAGGCGCTGCCTGTGGTGTAGCCACTGCGCGCTGTGCCAAGGGACTTAGCTGCCGCGCACTACCTGGAGAGCCTCGGCCCCTGCATGCTCTCACCCGGGGTCAGGGCGCCTGCGTGCCTGAGCCTGCCACTCCCGCCGCGAGTGCACTATCCAGCGCTGAAGAAGAAGTTGAAGGTACTATAGCCCCTGCCCTGGGACATTTGAGAGGCCTAAAGTCCGACGACAAGGACTTGCCCAAAGCCCACAGCGAGTGGGACACAAACGACCCAGGAGGAGAGCTTGAAGCTGGAGGCTGTAGTGGGGAAAGAAATTTCAGTCACCTAGCGGAGGCCCAATATTGTTGGGTCCTGGCGGGAGGTGCCCCTGGAGAAAAAGAGAGAGGCCCAAGGGCACACAGCTTAGTGGAACGTAGGGGAGAGAGCCCACAGGAGGCACCCTGGCCCATTGGTCTCTTGAGATCCCGGACAGTGGAGGCCATGAGACTGCAGGGGTTCAGCCCTCCTCTCCTTGCCTGTGACAGCCCCAGTGGCTGGAGCATTCATCCGGGAAGGTTTAGGATGGGACTCCCTCCTGCTGGCCCCTCCAGGAGGCGGTTGGAATGTCCTTTGTAATATATGTCCTGTGGATACAGTATGTGCTTCCCAGATGTTTACAGAACATAATGTGAAAATTTAAGCTAAAAATTTCATTTCCATTCATTGCCATAGACAAACAGTGTTTGATGTGTATGTTGCCCCTAAGAACTTGACAATTAGGTTGCTTCCTGAATTTAAGCAGTGATTTGTTTGTAGTAGGAAGCTTAGGAAATGCCTCTTCCTCTACTCCAGCCCCATATCTCCCTATCTGGGCTGGCTGTACTTCCTGTGTGGGTCTTGGAGAAGTCTCCAGGTTCCATAACTTGATAGGAATCTGTATGGGAGCACCAGACCCTTCCAAGTAGGGAACACAGTTTTCTCTGCCCTTCAGAGTAAAAGAAATGGAACTATCTCAATGTTCCTCAAAGGAAATGGATTTTCCTTGGGTGGGTGGGTGGGGGGTGGGGTCCTTAGAGCTAGTTCTCTCAGATTCTTTCCATGTCATGTCTAGTGACCTCCCTTTCTTTGGAGGGGGGTCAGGGAGATGTCGATCACAGAGAGATGGAAAGACATCCTCCCCACCAAGAGAAGAGGATACTTGTTTGGGTCAGGGGAGCTGCATTCTAGACCCCCACCTCTAATTGAACTCTACCACCTGTTCATGGGATGTGGCACTTTATGGATGGAAAAGCTGAGGTTCTAAGACTTCTCACTAATGGGGTCAGGAATTGAGCCCTAATCCTTGGCCTCCTCGGAGTTGTTCCTGGTCTCAGCAAACATACACATTGCTCCTTCTCAGTCACTTTAGAACTAAAACGACCCTCAACACTCTCCAGAACTTACTATTCTTCTAGAATAGAACTGGGATTGCTGTTGGGTCATCATTGATCTCTTCCCAGAAACCATCTCCAAAAATCTGGTTTAACCTGACCATATTTGCATCCCAGCCTGGTTCTGAAGGAAGGAAGTAACTCTGGGGAGCCAAGGGTGGGTGCTTTCGGAGGGCTCATGAGTTTGCTGCATTTCCTTTTCAGAGGCGAAGGCCCCTGCGGTCCCTGAGAGAGTGCCCCCTGAGAGTGCTGAGATGACTGAGGAGCAGCTACTGGAGAGTTTCCACCTCATGGCCTCCTCCAGTGAGGACCAGCCCATTCTTTGGAATGCCATCAGTACCTACAAGAACATGAGGGCCCGTGAGGCGGCTGACATAAAAAAATGGAAGGTGAGGCTCTGTGGTTAGATGTGCTTGCTGCTGAGCACATTTATACAGGTTACTTCATGTCTCTGAGCTCATCTCTGAAACAAGGGTGTCAGAGTACACAATTGCTAAAGAGCATTGAGTTATACTATAGTGAAGTTAAGCACAAGGGCCCAACTATCCTGCTTCCCATCATATCTTTTTTCCCCCTTTTAACAAAAATTACGGTAAAATATACATAAAGTTTATCATTATAGCCATTGTAAGTATAGGCTTCTGTGTCATTAAGTACCTTGAGCAGCCACCACCACCATCCATCTCTAGAACCTTTTCATTCTCCCAAACTGAAACTCAATCCATGAAACAGTAACTTCCCAGCACATTTTAATTCCACCACTTGAGGGCGACAGAGAACCAAAGTTGGAGTGACTTAAATTCATTCTGGAAGTGAGCGAGGAAAAAAAGAATCACTTCCACAAATGTGTATAACAAGAAAAGTGAAATATTGAACTATTTTTTGGATGTTTCAGAATTTCATCTGGAAATGATGACAAATGGAGGAAAGTTAATTCTTATCTCAGGATGCCTCGCTCCTCACTTGATTTGGATTATTTGAAATAATGTTGTAGATTGCATTTTTTCAAAATCTAAAAGTCTCTGCTACCAAATTCTCCATTCAGAGAGATCTGTTTCCCCACTCTCATTTCTATCAAATGGTGGGTGCCAACAGGTGGCAGAGGAGTCCAGAAGGGCTTTGTGGCATTGGCCAGCCTTTTGCCAGGGATTGTCTCTGTGTAGGTGTTAGGAAGCATTCAGTGAGGGAGAGAAATGATGTTCCCATCCTTTATCCTAACAGCTAAAGTCAGAGACCAAACCCCTTGCACACAGGTGGGAAAAGAAGTCTCAGAGAGGGCCCATAATTTAAAACTGGGTCCTGGGACCTTATGGCTAGATGTTGGGTTGCTCCAGCCCACATGATACCCCAGTTGGTCATCATCTAAGAGGATTATTCACTTTCTCTTGTTTTCATCCTAATATCAAATCATTCTTTTTGCAGCCCTGCCAACGAGAACTCTACAAAGTGCTGGAGAGGTTAGCTAAGGCACAGCAGAAGGCAGGAGAAGAAATTTACAAATTTTATCTGCCGAACTGCAACAAGAATGGATTTTATCACAGCAAACAGGTAGGTGGCCTTATTACTGGGTGTTCTCATAGGGATGGCCACCATTGCCTCACATCCGTGGTAAAAAATGTCCAGTCTTACATATGTACCATAGCTGGTTTTATTAAGCAAGATCCACCTCTGTGGGAATCAGGAAAAGCTAGTTCCAAGATAGCCTCATGAGTTGCTCAATATTCCAGAGCCAGTGGGAGGAAACCCTACACTGGGCCAGCAGCCTGGGGCTGACCCTTGCTGCATCACTCAGCAAGCAATGGAGACAGAGGTGTTCACAGGATTCCTAACACTTGGGATATCCTGGCCTAAAACTCTAGAGGAAGGGAACAAACTCAATTTAGAAAAGCAATGATCTCTTTGTACATCTGTTACTTTCTCTCCCCCAAAAGGAGAAACAAACTCTAAAATAAAACACAGTAACATATTTGTGACTAATAAATGTGATTAAACAAACCAAGACTTAATTTTGAGAAAGCTTTGGGACTCAGAGAAACACACATTCCCGGGGCTTTTGAGGGGAAAACTGAGGTCTCAGCACTGCTTTATAACACAAAAGGAACAGTGGTTCCAACATGGGAGATGTTGCCTTGGGACTGGGCTTCTCTGGCACTAGGGCCATGAAGCAAGCATGTGTCACAGCACTGTCTTTAACAGATTTACTAAGTTCTTATCACATGCTACTCAGCCATTGTCTCCAGCTGTGTTAGGAATGAGGAGGGTGTGGGATTTGCTGTCTTGGCTGGCAGGTGGCTCTGCAGTGTTCTGGCTACACTCAGGGGTGGACCAGAGCTGCACCTTCCCTGTCAGCTCCTTGTCTGCTGCTCTTGACCTTGGTCCTGTCTTTGCAGTGTGAGACATCGTTGGATGGAGAGGCAGGGCTGTGCTGGTGCGTCTACCCTTGGAGTGGGAAGAGGATCCCAGGATCTCTGGAGATCAGAGGGGACCCCAACTGCCACCAGTATTTTAATGTGAAAAACTGAAAATAGATGCTGCATATGTTCTTTCACATGAAGTATTTAAGTATATAGTATATTTATACTCTAGAACACACACACATTTTTATATATGTGTATATGTATATATATAGGAACTACTTTTTATACTCCACATATTCCTTGATATATAAAACTGGTTTATATTTATTCACTGTAAGTTTATTTTTTTCTACACAGTATCTTGTGTTATACTAATTTATATATCACGAAACACTTTTCATCACCTTATGTGTACATATGGTATTTCAGTTCTTCAAAAGCTCATGCTTCTGTTTATAAAGAGCATGGAGAGCTACTACCTAGAAGATGCAGAAGCAAATAGGAGGCAGTGATTTTTCAAGTGTTTTAAAGGACAGTTACTTGTATTTAAGAATGATTTATTTGGCACATCCCACAGATGCATGGCTGGTTGTAAATTTTCAGGGAAAGTTGAAAAGTTAAAATGTTGAGTATGTAATCAAAGCTAGACGTGGTGATGTTGCTACATGTGAAAATGTGCATTGGATACATTGTTAAATACACAATGAAACATATTTGGAATAAATGTTCCACGTGGAAATATTCTTATCTCTGTGGCCATTGATTGAAATATATCATCAGCTTTGTTTCTGAAATCCCTTCCTCTTTTACCCTTACCTGTCTCATGGGGTTTGTGTTTTTTCCCATAGATGGTGCTTTCTGTCTGCCCCATGCCCTTGGCCTCCTACCTCCCAGCATACTCATGCCTCCTCTGCCTGGGTCAGTATGGTTGTTCCCTCCTACCTCTTAGCTAGTCCCCTTCCTCCCCAGGGCTCTTTGCCTCTTCCACTCCCTTCTCCACTTCCCTTTAACTTAAAAATAGGCTCAGGGTTTCTTCCATCTTAAAGTCAAGAAGGAACACTTTGATTTTGCTCACTTAATCATCTCCTTCCCTCCTGCTCAGCTCCATCATCTGCAAGGAATCCAGTTGGTCAGCTAGTGCATCCACTTCTCACTCTGTTCCCTCTGATATTTTATTCCTTAAAACTGTGACCTGATTGACTGACTTTTCCAGATGATGTTTCTCCTAATGCTGCCTCCCCTCTGCTGTGACTACCCCTTTCCACTCACTCCCTATCTTTCCCCAAATCTTGTCCATCCCAGGTGATCCCATTCAGGCCTCTTAGCTGCCTCCAGTCCTGTCTCCTTGGATGCCCTTTGCTGAAGGGAAAGCTGCAGCCTTTCCTGACCCAGGCCACCTTCCAGGAAGCCTGGCCACTTCTCTTTTCTCACATGCCCCACACATGGTTGTCTCCCTGCCATTCTGACCCTCCCCTAGGAGCTCTGGCTCCCCATCTTGGGTCTCCCCCTAACCCTATCATTCCATGGCTGCCATCCTTTGCCAAGACCCCAGGACTGATCTGTGAGCTCAGTGTTTAACTCATTTTCAATGCAGCAACCTGCCCCATGTGGGACAGTGCATTTTTCCACCCTTTTAGGGAAAAGTCAAGGATCTGGACCCCACTCTTTCCTAGCAGATGGGGGGGGGGGGGGGGGGGGCGGGGCTTCAGTGATGCAAATCAAACACAGCTTGTGTCAGGCTTCAGTGGAGACCTCAGGAATGGAGCTAGGGAAAGGTGAGACACACGCACACACACACACCCACAGAGAATGAGGTTTGAACAAATCTCTGGGTACCCTGTAGCTGATCAGTTGACATAAATGTATCCTTTGTCAACTTGACAACAATACACATCTCCTTGAACCATGCTCAATCTCCAAAGAGAGACAATAACATGGTCATAATTTGATAACAGAATACAACTATCCTATGTATAACCAAGAATGCACTAACCCCTTTCCCAGAAGAGAGGCAAAGTCTGTGAGTGATATTTACTGTTGTCCTTGATAACCATAACTTAAATATTGTGATGTAAAATTAGTAATACTTAAATATTATATAAAGTCATTATATCACATCTATATCAATATATATGCTATCAAGACAAAATAAGAAACAAATGTTCATACAATTGCAGGTAAATTATAGTGCTGGTTTTGTTTTTGGTATGATGTAATTGGTCATGTGGTACAAATACCACATCTGGAATTTGTAACTATCTCTCTCTTTTCCCAATTCTATGTTCCCTCTGCTTTGAGCAAACACCTCAGTGGGTCCTGGGTCCCTGCCTGGTGAGAGGACCTAACCTGCCTTGCTGAAGGGTCTGGGCTATTCATAGTCCAGTATGGATTAGGTTGTTGTGGTTTCCTGTTGAACTTATCCACAAGGAATGGTAATACTAAGGGACACCTTAAAGGATGCCTGTGTTGCTGATATGCTCTCCCTTACTACAGTAGTCCACTTTCCCTGGTCGTCAGGATTGGTCATCCCAGCCATCACTGTAGCTACCATCTTTGCCTGTTGGTTCAGGCATGAGGACTTCAGAGTCTCCAGCGGCAACCTTAACTTTCAGTTCAGTGGAATCACAGTTGCGTCTCCTAACAGAATCAAGACCTGTAGGCCAGAGACATAAAATTGTGGAAAAAGAAAGCAAATTTCATGCTATTGGGTTAGTAGGAGTAAAAGGGGGTGGTTCTACTCTCATTTCCACTCCTTGATTGGAGGACCTGAGAACCCTGGTCAGGGGGAAATAGTATCACTTATGGGATACAGGCTCAGAGCATAAACAGTCTCCTAGAGAACGTTGCCAAGCCTTGCAAGGTATTGCCACCTAGCTGGGACTATAACTGAGGCTTCAAAAGGCCATCCCACCATTCCATCCAGACACCTGCTCCAGGATGAAGGAGAACAAGGTAAGACCAGTGAGTTCTATAAGCCTGGACCCACTGTGGCAGTTCATTTGCAGTGAAATGAGCTCTTTGATCAAGAACAATGCTGTGTGGAATCACATGTTGGTGGATAGGACATTCTGTAAGTCCATGACTGATAAAATTGGCAGGAGCATGTGCAGGGCAGGGAAAATTCGTATTCAGAATAAGTATCTATTCTAGTCATGACACAATGCACTTGCTTCCATGATGGAATCAGCCCAGTGTAATCAACCTGAGTGATGACCCGGGGAGAAGGTCATGGCAGGGGCTCAGTCTTGGTTTCTGCTGCTGGCAGACTGGGCACTCAGCAATGGTCACAACCAGGTCAGTCTTGGTGAGTGGAATTCCATACTACTGAGACCATGCACAATCTCTATCTGTCCCACCACTGCCACTTTGTCATGAACCACTGGGCAGTGACAGAAGAGGGTAGAAAGAGAGACTGACTGTTATTCACAGAATGGGTCACCCTAACCACCTGGTTATTAAAATCTTCCTCTGCTGACATCAACCTTTAGTGAGCATTCACATGGGATACAGATTATCTTCACATGGTTTTTCTCATCCAGAGAGGTCTGAGAACAGTGGCTTGATGCTGGAACCATTTTTCTGAACAAAGTGATTGGTCCTCTTTCATCTAGGTACTGTTGAGCAAAGGCCTGCCCACAGAGGACAGAGCAGGATGCTCCAGGAGATGCAGGAAAGCTGCCCCTGTGGCCTTGGAAGATGTGGAAACTTCTGTGAGTCACTTGCACTTTAAATTAGTTGAGAGAGGATGGTATTTAGTCTGAAAGATCCTGTCTTATTAGTTTCATTACTCTGTTGTCCTATCAGAATGTTGATGAAACACTAAAGAAAAATCTTGGTAACTCCTTGAAATAAGGACTCTTCTGCACAGTGGGTCATGTTGCCAAGTACAGTGGTGCATACCTATAACCCCCTGACTTGAGAGGCTGAGGAAAGAGGATCATAAGTTTGAGGTCAGCTTCAGCAACTTATTGAGACCCTATCTCATCATGAAAAATAAAATAAAAAGGACTGGAGATGTAGTTCAGTGGTAGAGTGCCACAGGGTTCAATCCCCAGTACCATGCACACAAAAAGATGAGTAAACAAACAGATAGGTAGATAGATCAATCAATAAATAAATCTGGACCCTCAATGATTCATATCAACCCCTCCCTGCCCTGAAGTTCCCTGGATTCCCAAAGATTTCACCCAGCCCTTAGCACTGCTACACCATGAACTTGGATTTCTTTTTTCCTACATAATGTTCCATTTGGCCCTAGACCCTTCTCCTGAAGCCAGCTTACTGAATCTGAATTGCCTAATCCTGAGACCAGCATCTTTTCCAATCTTCCATACTTCAAGTCTCTAGAAAAACTTTTATTTTGTGCAAAAAGATTTCAAGTATAGTGTTGTTTTGCAAGACAGCCACTAAGAGGGACAAATGTTGGTGGGCTTTAGGGCAAGGGAGATGTGAATTCAAATCCAGAGTGTTAGCTGTCCTGGCTGCAGTGAGAGTGAGAAATGATCCAACAAAACATTGTTGATAGAAATTAAAGATCTAAATAAGTGGAAAAAACATCCCATATCCATGGGTTGTCAGGGTGGTTATATACCCCAAACCAATCTACAGTTTTAATGCTATACCATCAGAAACTCAGCTGACTTTTCTGTAGAATTGGCAAGCTCATTTTAAAATTTATATGGAATTTTGAAGGACCCTGAATCACCAAAGCAATCCTGAGAAAAAACAATAAAATAGGACTCACACTTCCTGTTTTCAAATCTTACTACAAAACAATGGTAATCAAGACAGTGTGGTATAGACACAGGATAGACAAATAATCAATGAAGTAGAATTGAGAGTCCATAACCCCTATATTGATAGTCAACAATGTTTAATAAGGGTGCCAAGACTTTTCAATGGGGCTAACACCACTGGTGGGACAGCTGGATGTCCACAGAGATAAAAGAGTGAAGTTGGACTCCTTCTTCATGCCATGTACAAATTTTAACTCAACCCAGCAGCTTGGGAGACTGAGACAGGAAGACAGAAATAGCAACTTAGCAAGGCCCTAAGCAACTCAGCAAGATCCTGTCTCTAAAAAAAAATTACATATATATACATATATATGTATATATATATATATATACACACACACACACAAATATATATATATATATGCATGTACATAAACATATGATTATAAAAAGGGGACTTACTAGATGGGCTTATACCACCAGAAGCTGGATAGTTCCACAATGGCCTTCTGCCAGCTGGAGAGCGGGAGGAACCAGTAGCTGCTCATTTCGAGAAGCTGGAGCCTCAGAATAAGAGGGTCCAATTATGCACAATGATGCAGCTCCAGTCTGGAACTGAAGACCTTGAAATGTCCTAGTGAGTTGCTGGTCAGAGTCCACTTTGAAAGAGTGAAAGAGCTGGAGTCCAAAGTTCTCAAGCAAACCATCGCAGCCACAATTCAAGAACTCTCAAGAAGAATGGAGCTCACATCTACTTTGGCTTTCTCATTCTTCCACCTTTTTGTTCCATGTAGTCCTCTGACCTATTGGAATGTGCTGCTCATGTTTCTGGTGGATCTCCTCCTCAGTTTGCTGTTCTATATGCCAACCATTCCTTGAAACACCCACACTGACACACCCAGAAGCCTTTTAACCTTAGGCATCTCTGAGTTCAATCAAGTAGACAATTCAGATTAACCATCACAAACCCTTCGCAGTAAAAGACCTCTTCACAGTGAAGCCTTCCTTGACCAGTTTGTCCAAATTAAAGAAAGGAAGGAAGGAAGGAGGGAAGGGCAGCTGCAACACTTTTTCACATTTCCTGTTTCCCTTTATGTTTTCCTGGATAGTGCTCAACACTATCTCACACTCTCTGTGTTCAAGGGCAGTGACTTTGTGGGTCCTCTTCATTGCTGTTCTAGAACATACCAAAGAGATAAACAATACTGGGGAATGTGGGACAAGGGGGAAGGCACATTTATTTCTAAGGTTCAGGAAATGGGCTAGATCCTGAGGACAGGGCTGCAGGAGAGGGTAGTGAGGGTTTCCTTCTCTCTGGACAAGATGCCCAGGGACCTGATGGAAATGAAAGCTCTTTGCTCAGATGCAAGCTAAAGGCAGAGGCATCAAAAATGTATCTTGCTTTTCTGAATAAAAAAAATACAATCATATTCATTATAGAAATTATTATGATTGTAATGAAGTAGAAATAAAATAAGAACATTATCTATATTCACATTGCCAGGGTTAACATTTTGGTGTATTTCCTTTTAGTTTACACAATATAATAGCATTCTGCTTTTATCTTAGCCTGCCACAAAACGTTCTTCCATGGTATCAACTCTTTTTCAAAAGCATTTTGATCAGGGCAAAATATTCCTTTGTATGGATGATGCATTTGTTTAAAATGTCTTGCTCTTTCCTGTGCACTCCTCTGAGGATGCTATTAAGATTCATTTCTGCAGTCAGATTAAAAGCTGTGTCAATTTGATGACTGACTCTCAGGCAGCTGTTAACACAGTCTCTGCATTATCTTGACTCCAGGGAGTAGAATGCTTTCCTTTTCTGTGTGTGCAGGGTGGACGGCCTGAGAGGGCAGAAGGTGGCTGGGGAAGAAGCAGAGGGGCAGAGGGGCTCACAGGTCTTGCTGGGAGGTTGAGAGGGAAGGCAGAGGAGCAGTGGGCAAGAGGAAAACCAGGTGAGCATAATTTCTCCATATTTACTGCAAGTGGTAGGAGAATATTTAGAAGGAAGATGTGACCAAAGGTGTTGGATTAGTCAAAGTCCTCCAGAGAAACAGAACCAATAGGTTACATATGTAAATATGTATGTATGTATCTATTTATGTATCTATTATCTATTATATTTATTTATCATCTGTTTTTCTACTTGTATATTTTTTGGTGCTGGGTATTGAAAGTAGGGCCTCCTACATGTGCTAGGTAAGAAAACTACCACTGAGCTACAACTCCAGCTCTATCACTGATCAATTATTATTTCAGTCATCTATCATCTATTAACTACCTATCCTTCAAATGCCTATTTATTTATAAATCTACCATCTGTCAATCATCTTTTATTTAACAATCTATCATCTATCATCCATCTATATCCATCTATCCATCAATCATCTATCATCTGTATCTATATCCATCAACCATCTATTGATTTTGTATCAATCACCTATCTATATCCATCTATCCATCAGTCATTTCCCATCTATCATCAATCTAACTGCCTATCAAAAAGATATTTATTAAGAATTGGCTCACATACTTGAGCTTTTGAGGAGTCCTACCATCTGCCATCTGCAAGCTACAGACTTGAAAAACTAATGGTAGAATTCAGTCTTGAATCAAAAGACCTAAGAATTGGTAATGTGGAGGTATAAGTCCCAGTCTGAGGGCCAGAGAGGATATGGCCCAGGCAGGGCAGGAAAAAAGGTGCAAATTCCTTCTTCCTCTGCCCTTTGCTCTGTTCAGACCTTCAATGGATTAGATGAGACCCAGTCACAAGGGAGAATAATCTGCTTTACTGGACCCATTGATTCAAATACTCCTCTCATCTGGAGACAGTCACAGACATACCCTGAAATGCCATTTCATCTAGACACTCCAGTTAAGCTGATGCCTAGACTGACCATCAGAGGTGTGGAAAGTAGCAGAGACTAGCGGTTAAGGAGTGAGAACAAGGAAAGGCACACAAGTTGGTGGCTTTCAGGGCAGTAAGCTCAGTGGATTTCCAAAGAACATCATCAAGTGGGTGGCACACACCTGTAATCCCAGCAACTTGGGAAACTGAGGCAGGAGGATAGACTATGAGTTTGATGCCAGCATGGGCAACTTGGCAGGACCCTGCCTTAAAAAAAGAAAAAAAACAAAAAACAAAAAAAGAACTGGGAATGTAGTTCTATGTTAGAACGTGAGTTCAATACTCAGTACTTGGGGTGGTGGGGGAGTACAATTGTGTGACCCATACCTCTGCAGTGGCACTGAAGGGCCTGCCTGGATCCCCAGATGCCTGGCCTGCTGCCAAGTACACTCCATGGTTTCTGTGTCTCTCCCACCCCCCAGTGACCTCACTCCATTTACTGACTCCCTCCATTCTTGCAGCTTTGCAAACGTGGCACCCCAGGGTGACTGCACCCTCATTTTCCCTGGTTTCTTACATGATCAACTCCATGGCCATGCCCCACACCCTCAGACCTCTGAACACCACCATAACCAACTTCTTGTTCAATATGTACAACTCTGACTTTGGAACCATTTTAGATGCTTTATTAACAGATCAGATATGGCTTCTAAACAGCTGATTCCTTGAGGTGCAGTTTGTCCTTCAATGCCTTAAAGGTGAGGGATCAGTACTTTTCAAGTTGCTCTGTGACAAGAGACAATTGTTCCAAGGCTGCAGAGAGGGCATTGAGATCCCAGAACCCCACCTAGCACCTTTTGGGGACCTCCTGTCTTCCTGCCTATGTCCACTTACCCCCTGCAAATAGACATTGGCAGAAAAGTCACAGGTAAAGGACATGGGGCTTGTCAGGGGAGTGTCTTGTCTCATCCACTGTCCTTCATGACTTGGGGAGGCTGCTCTGAAGACAACACAGGCATGACCCCAAAACGCATGAACCACAGACCACATCTGCTGACCTGCTCAACCTGCCCACACAGTGACAGTCACTAACACAACCTCCTAGAACTGGACATTGTTCCAGATGTGGCCCAATGCTGCATGGATGTCAATGATAGCCACCGGAGCTGTCTCTTGCTTGGTTCTCTTGTTAGCTATGGAGACAGGGAAACATGTTTATGAAATCTTTTACTATGTCTTGAGTAGTCTACCCTCTCAAGACTTATTTCCTTCATGATGCAAAACCTGGAGGCAATCAATAACAAGGGGAAGATGGTACTTTTTTTAATGGTAAAAACTTTATTTACTATTTATAAATACATTGCAAGACAAACTTTTCAAAAATACTTTTTTTTTTCCAAAAACAATTAAAAAAATAAAGAAAAGCTAATAGGTAGGCAGAATTTCTTGAGACCCCTTTGTGTTCTCAAGGAGAGCTCTGTGCAGTATGCATCCACCCCCAGGGCCATGACAGGCAGGGCAGAAGTCTCCTTGTGCCCATCTTTGCCAGACCCCCATGGATTTGGCCTTAGGGAGAACAGCCCAGCCTCTGGACACGAGCTCTTTTCCTCGGTCATGGCCGTGGTTATATCATCTAATATCTCTAACATTTTATCTAGGATTATCTAGTATAGATCCTATTATATTTGGGCTATGTTGTATACAATGTTAACAATTATTAAGAAAGAACGTATTTTCTCTGAATATATGTGTTAATTATAAAGAAAGTATGAGAACTCCAAGTTCAACAAACACAGGTGATTCTCTATGTGTTCCCAGTGTCCTTGATAGGCTCCCCAACAAGCTATTCATCTTTCCTGTTTAGAGAATTTTTTGTTTTGTTTTTACATTGTACCAAGAAGGATAAGAGATAAAAATAAAACTATCCTCAAAAATAAACTTTGTTTTGAGGAATTCACCTAGAAAACACTATTTTCTGCAGTCATCCAAAGAATCCTGCCATGTTGGTGAAGCTGTTGACACAGAGGCCGAGGCTCACTGCCCCTGCCCTTTCTGCCCTGCGGGGGCCACAGCAAAGGCCATCCTGGGCCTCCCACTGGGCCATATCTTCAGGAAGCTGCCTGGCAAAGGAGGATCAGAAATACCTGCCTTTATTGGTTCCCAGAGTTCCCTAGAACATTCTTGGTCATTTTTTTTAAAGACTCCACCTTCTACTCTGCAATAGTTCCCAAGCAGATAAGGTCCCTGGCAGAGTGAACAATGATCTTCTTGATGGAGGGACCAGGCCCTTGATTCAAAGATGGTGCCACAGAGGGCTGTGAGCCTTAGTAGGGTGTGCCAGGATGTCCAGGTGACTGGGGTTTAGGGGTTTTCCTACTCCTGATAAGGCCTGGGATCATTTCACAGAGGGTGGGGATGAAGTGTGTTCTCTATGTTAGCAACACAGCCGCCACTGTCCCAAAGTCGGAGGGTCGGCCGCCTCGGCAAACACACGGTGAAGAGTCCAGGTGGGGAGAAGTCCACAACCTTGTGCACGAGCGTGTGAGTACTTCTATAGGCAGCAACAGAGAAATTCAAACTGTTTTTTGCTGACTACTGGAAAGTGGAAAGATGCTCAAGTTTACCATTTAAAGGAACCATAGGCATTTCAAAAATCTGTCTAAACTTTGGTTGTTTTTTTTTTTTTTAAATCAGTTCACCACAAAAGTAATATAAATGGAGGCTGTAGCCAGCTGCTGATCATGTCCTTGGCAGTCTTTTGTGCAAAATAAGGCGTATTTGAGCTCCACATTAACTGAAACAAAAAGAAAAAGAAATATGTTGGTACAACCACCCTCAAAACCATAAGGGTACAACTCTTGCTCTGGGATTTGCAGACACAGGCCCCAGGCAAATGGTGCTGAGGTGTGTGCAGTGAGCTGGGGTCAACTTGCTATCTTTTAAGAAAGCAAAGAACACTATAAGTTGCTCATAGTTGAAAAATGTTATCCTAACATTAGACTTATTATTATTTTAACTTTGAAGGGAAAAAAATACCCTGACTAAAAATAAAAATTTCTACTGCTTACTAAATGTCTTGTGGAGATGAAAGAATACATGTATTCTTTTTTGCCAACAACTCCCTCACTTATTAAAAGAAAAAAGAATATTGAGTAGCATTCTTCAAAATGATGGCTTAAAATTCCAATTTTATATTAAACAAGTTTTCTAAAAATTATATTAACTGTAGACTGAGAATATTCATAACATATTTATAGGAAAAAAATTAGCCACATCTTTAATTTAGAAACAAGAGTCTTTAACAAGTTCTTTTGGATGAAAACAGTTTCCCTGATGTGAAGATAAAGGACCATCAGACTTCCGAGCACAAGGCTTCACTTTGAAAAACCTTCATGCTGTGCATGTGTCGAAGATTACATGTTGTAAACTATTTAAAATGAAGCTCAGTGTCTGAGACCACACTGGTTCTGGCCTTTCTCCCTGTGTTGTTTGGTTGGTTGGTTGGCTGGGGGCCTCCCTCTCCCTGAACCTGCCTGAGTGATCTGTCCCCTTGCCTTCCTCTCTTTGGGGCTGGCTGCAGCTCCTGGGTCAGTAAGTCTGAGTAGGGGCCAGTAGTTATGCCCAGCCCTCCTTACCCCACCACTCCCAGGATGAGGAGCCCCCAGGCCCACGGATGCTGAGGCCCCCAGTCCCACCCAGACCCTGGGCTCACCTGGTGCAGTGGAGTCTACTGGCTCTGCATGCTGAGGCAATGCACGTCATCCTTCCCCTTGGTGTCGTAGCCCGGGAGGGGCTGCCCGTACTTGTCCACACACCAGCAGAAGCCCCGCTTTCTGCCTTTGGAAGGGCGGCACTGAGGGAAGGAGAGAGAAGACAGACACGAATATTCTGGGTGAGTCAGTAACAAGGGCACAAAGTGGCTTTCCTAGCATGGCTCTGCTAGGCTGAGAAAGCACAACAGAAATTTTGGCCAAGACTCCCAAAGAGTCATATGTAGTAGTGGCAGTGTGTGTGTCTATGTGCATGTGTGTGCAGTATAACCTCTCCGTAAGAACAGGGGGATGAGTATGTCCCTTCTACCTCGGGGATATCAGACTGTCTCTCAGACCCCAGGCCCAGCTTTACACATGACACCTTCTCAGTATGAATCTGCTGAATGGGTGACTGGCAGAAAATGACCATGTGCTTAAGGGCCTGAGAGCAACAGCTATGGAAAAAGACAAGTTCTCTGACCATGGCTGCTGTGAAAAACCCTGGAACATGGTCATGCTATGGCCATTTCTGCTTGCTTAGGTCTTCTAAAATCTATCGTGTGCCATAGAGGCATACTTAACTTGGTTCAACTACATCTAAAATTTGTTTATCCTCTATAGCTTGTCACCACCAAGAAGGCATCACTATGGATCTTATGTCCTCATGTTAAAAATTCACCACAGTAGTCACTCCATGATGTAATTTTAACAAATGTGTTGATGCCTCCCTTTACAGTTTACAAAGGGCTCTTCCATGTATCTTCTGGGTGAGTGATTAAAATAGGTGGTAGGAAAGACAGTAGGGTTGAGGATCTGGGCTCAACCCTCACTTAGAGCTACAAGTCAAAGTTGCCCTTAGTCCTATCTCCTGAGACTGACCCCAAGTCACAGTGCCAGTGCCACACCACTCAGAGTTGGAGCTGTGGCCAAAAGAACCTGGGGGTTAACCTGAGGCCAAGCTCTCCTCTGAGGCACCAGAGAAGGGGAGAGGAAGAAAACATGTAGAGGCTCTTACCTGCTTTTTCTTATAAAATCCCTTCTTGTCACAGTTTGGGATGTGCACACCCCTGGGACTGAGCACATTGAGGAACTTCAGGTGATTCAGTGTGTCCTCCATTTCTCTACGGCAGGGACCCTGTGGATTAGGAAGCACCAGAAACACAGGGACACGGTTATTGCTTTAAAATTCTATTAGGTATAATACCCACATAACCATCCCAGGAGGGACCTATAATGTGTGTCCCTTCAGAACCTCTTGTGTGGGTTAGCAAGAAAGTCCCATGAGGATGCTAATGAACCTGGCAGGGGTCCAGAAACAGACAGGGCCCAGTGAATAAAATAAAACCATCTTTATGAGAATCTCTATGTGCAGAGGCCTTGAGGGCACACCCCATGCTTTATAAGTGCTAGGAGGGACATGAGGCTGCCCACACATCCAGGACCACTGGGACTTGTCATGTGAAGACAGTCCTCATGGACCTTGGTAGTTATCCCCTCTCCCTGATTTAAGAGGAAAGGTTCTCACATATTCTGTCTCCCGCTTGGACTCAGAGGAGAAATTCTGGGTGTCTGTGCTTTGTGACTCGTAGTCTACTTTGTAGCGCTGGCTATCCTTGGCATGCCCCTTCCTGATGACATCCATTTTGGTATGGAGGGGATGGAATTTGGAGTCGGTCACCCTGTGTGTGCCGGGGACCGCCTGGCTCTCCACACTCCCAGTGCTGCGGTCCTCCTCAGACTCACTGGCATTTCCTGGAAAAGCACAAGGGAGACAAAGATGTGATTACTGTTGACATGGAACAATGGTCTTTTGAAAATCTTACTATTATAATGAGGTCACATCTAAATGGCAAGTTATTAGACCATTCCAAGTAAATTAAAAAAAAGAAACCTTGATAAAGTATTGTTCTAGAATACTGCTTGCTGAATTGTGGTCGTTTTACCTCAAGAGGCAATCTGTGTAAAAGTCAATCAGCCATATCCTTTTTCTATGTAGCTGCAACTGAAAGTAGGAACTGTGCCCCCTGTAGATCCAAGGCAGCAGGGCTCTATCTGTCCAGCAGGGGGCGAGTGTACACTACAAAAGTCGCTGCAGAGCTGACCAGAAATCTTTCAGGCAGCTCCAAGTGTGGTTTCCCTCTCCTGGGAGGAGAGACAACTCCCGGGATGTGGGGGTAAACACACCCCAGAAAAATGGGTGGCGCTGGCAGTCTGGGTGTGAACTAGTCCTCCTGGGAATTCAGAAATTCACTCTAGTTTGACCAGCACTGTCCCCTACATTGCCAGCGGTATGAAATTTTTGTCCAGCTCAGATGGGAAAACAATTCTATCTACAAAGGGTGGTGTTGCAGGACCCAGCATCACACAGACATGTTGGGGGCTTGTTTCCCATCTGTCCGGTCTCTAAGACTCAAGGTCCACACTGACCTGGTGCTTCTCCAGGGGCACATTATTGGGCAAATCCTCCCTGCCTGTCAGCACAGCCTGTCAGCACAGAAGCACCTGAGTCACAGATGGCACCAAAGCCCCAGTCACAATGCAGATCTCTAAGTGCCAAAAGAGTATTCATTCCTTGGAGTTAGGGGATGTGAAGGAGAAAGACACCTCTTGAGAACTCCCCTTATATAATTAAAAATGCTAATGAAGAAAGCCTGATAATTGACAAGGATGCCTGAATGTTAATAGTTTAACTGAAACTTCAGGTATATGACTAAATGGGTGCTGGATGGGTAACCATAATCCTCACCCTATCCCCTTTCCAGGAATGGACTTGAGATGCTTCCAAGCTGGGTGACCCCAAAGGGTTTCAGTTTCAGGTACAGGTGATTGTCATTGAATTCCTTTACTTCCCCTTATCAGTGGGCTGGTCAGTTGTCTAACTGGTTTGGAATCTATTACTGTAGAACTGTTTCTTGACTCTAGGAGATATGACTGGCTGTGGCCACAGGGAAGTGGCCATGGTCTCTGGCTCTTGGCCCAGAGGAGATAATGCCTGGTCTCCTGAAAACTACCAGATGGGTGAAATAATTGGGCTGTGGACACTCTGCTCTCTCCTCCAACCAGCAGGCTAATGGGGAGATTTTGGGGAAGACCCTCCCTGGAACTCACTTTCCTTACCCACCCCAAAGCTCCTTGAAGTCCCTCCCCTGAGAAGTAAAAATTCCCAGGGTCTATCTAGCTCAGTATTTGATAGAAAAGGTTCATAATTGATCGATTTAGTTTTAATGTCTTTTAATCTTAGTTTTTTTTTCTTTTCCAAGGAAGTATGGGGACAATGGAAATGCTAAGAATATGTAAATAAACACATTTGCATTTCTTTTCCAAGAACCTTGAGTAATTTCTTAAACTTCCTTTGTTTCTTTCAATGCTGAGACTGCAGACTACAGCCTGAAGAAGTAAGGGTTCTATTTAAGCAAAAGAATTGACTTTTGACTATAAGTTTACTTTTTGCAAATTAATTTTAGAAGTCACTTAGTTTTAAAAAATAATTTTATAAGACCACACATCAACCAATAGATACATATTATAGTTATAATGGTGATAATCATAATGATTTTTTTAAAGCCTACTGAAAAGGACATTATTTATAAGTACTTCTAAGGTAACTTGTTGAATACTCCAAAATGTACTAGAACAATAAACTCCACAACTAAATGACGTGACTTTGCTATGAGAGAAGAGCATTCAGACTTCAACAATTGGTTAGAACCAGTGAGACCATTGGAATCTTGCCTTTCCGCTAATCCGGTTTCTTAGGGATGAATAAAGCAAGCCTTGCCCAGCAAGGGAAAAGCTTCATCAAAAAGTGTAATCTACAATTATAGAAATTATAAAGGGACTGTCCATTTTGCTAATGCTGGATGGGGGCTTGCCCAGCACCATCTGTCCAGCAAGATGGTGGGATGGAGGTGGAAGATGAGGGTGAGAATTCTCTTTGCCTTCAGCTGTGCGGGGCAGGAACTTTCCTCAAATAACTAAGGGAGACTGGCTAAGCATGCTTGAAATGTAGAACAGCTGCCAAATCCATTTAAACTTTTTTTTTTTTTTTTTTTAAGGGAACAATGTGATGTCCTTAAACATAGTTGCTGTCTGCCAGAGAGTGGCTGAGCCAGGAGGGGGAATTGCCAAAGGTTTGCATTTTTCCTCCCTTAGGGCTCCCTTCAATTGTACCACATTCCTTCCACTTGGCATTAAGGAGGGAAAAAGTCCTTTGATTTCAACTCCCCTCTGTCATTGAAATCCACTGAGTCTGTACTCCCCACAGCATCCAGCACCTGAATTTTTGTCTGACCGCCTCACAGGCGCAGGGTGTGATAGGGTGTACAGTGCTAAGGTACTAAGAGTGGCAAATGGGGTTCAAACCTATAGGATGGTTTCTCCTGGGTGACCTTGAGAGGTTACTTCTTTTTGAACTTCAGGTTTTCCAACCGCAATTCCACCTCAGTTGTTTTCGGACACAAGAGGGTATGACATTGTTTTCCGTGCCAAAGACTACGCAAATGTTACTATTTTTAGACAAGTATCTTCCTACGACTTGCCCGCCCACCTCCCGAGTCCAAATCCACCCTGCGTTCCTGCCTCCGTGTCTTCCCAGGATTGACCGGCTCCTTTCTACTTTGTGGGGAATGGAAGCCTAGTTCCAGAGTTGGGCTGCACAGTCCACACCTGAGTCTCCGTACTGGGAAAGGAGAATCTCTTGGGTTCAGGACCTTTCTTTCCTTTTTTTTTTTTGAGGTGCTGGGGAATCGAACCCAGGACCTAACGCATGCTGAGCATAGCTCTCTATCTCCGGGCCACATTCCCAGCCCCAGGTTCTTCCCACAGACAGCCAATCTCGGTATCCGCGCTCCATGCTAATGAAACTTACCCAGTTTCACGGAAAAAGCTTTGTAATTTACCAGACCTCTGCACTGTGAGAACGAAGCAAGTAGAAAGTTGGTTGCGGAGGGTCTTAGTCTCCCGGAACCTGTTTCCCCACTACAACCTTCTGGGTGACAAGCTGCTGGGTGTCTCACAGCAGCACACCTCGTTCCCCACCAGCCCATCGTACCGGGTCCCCGGCGATTGCGCGCGGTGCGCCTGACGCCGGCAGCTCACCTGGAGAGGATGGTGCCGGCAGCAGGTAGGGGCGCAGACGGCCAGCGGCGCTGGCATTAGCGCAGAACCCGCGGCCGTCCAGCAGCGCCTGCAGCGGGCGCGGCTCTCCAGGCGGCGGCTGGCAGCGGAGGCCGGCGCCACAGCGCTCAGTGTAGACGCCGCACGGCTGGCCCTCGCGCAGCGCGCACGTCATGCAGCAGCCACAGCCTGGCTCGCGCACCAGCTCGGCGCACGCGGGCGCTGTGGGCGGTGGCGCGCACTGGGCCAGCGCACGCGCGTCGCATGGCTCGCAGCGCACTACGGGGCCCGCGCCCACCGCGCCCGCGCCAGCCCGCGCCACTGGCGGCCCTCGAAGCAGCGTCAATGCGGTCAGTGCAGCGGCCCAGAGCGCGGGGCGCGCCCGATGCATGGCGCACACCGCGAGGGTCCGCTGCTAAGCAGGCCGGAACACGCGGGGATTGGGCGACAGAAAGTGGTGCGAGGCTGCGGGATCCGAGCAGGCAACGGCAGGTCCTCAGCACCTAGCCGCAGCGCTCGCATCTGGGTAGCCTGGGCGCACCAGCTGCTATATAGGAGAAGGGGTGGCCGAGGACACGCCCCGGAACGGCGCGCCCAGGAGTCGGAGGGGGGCGGGCCGGCGCAAGCACGACTCCGGGGGCCCGCGTCTCACCCTGTGCAACGGGGTCCAAGAGCGGGGGCGCGCATCGTGTGTTTCGCACCGGCACCTGCTGCCCGCGCGCACGTCCGGCGCCAAAGCTATCCGGTTGCTCACGGGAACCACGGTGCCTCTGGCTACACAGCCACCTCGGCACCTCAGGGTACCGCAGTGCTGCCGGTCACCTCAGTCATTCCCAGCCAACTCGGCGCCCCTGACCGCCCCGCCGCCGCCGCCCTTCCCCCCTCCACGTCGGTATTAAGGTTGCCCCGCGGGGAACAGATGTCGGGGAAACTGGCAAGCGTCGCTCTCCATTCTTGGGTACTTTGCAAAGCTTTCTAAAATTTAAATCCGTGTGTAGGGCATGTTGTGGGACATTTCTGAATGAGAATACCTGATTCACATCGGAGTCTCCGGGAGCCAAGGCGCTGCCGGGTTTAATCTGCACCCGCTGGGCCATTCGAACCCCGCAGGGACCCACAAATGCGTGCTCTGCAGAAGCTCAGGAGGTCTTCAGTGGTTTACAGGCTTGCTTCTCAAAGCGGACAGGATTCACACTTGCTGCTTGTTGCAAGTCTTCAGCAGAGTGGGCTGGCAGCGAATTTGTTCTTAAGGCAAGGGATTCGAAGATTTTTACATCCCAACAGTTCATCTTGTTTTAAGTTTTGTTTAATTACGTTTTCAAATAGAGTTTACGTCGCGACAAAAAAACTAAAGGCACCAAAACGGGCACCGCTGAAACGTAATTAATAACCAAGTAGTCCTTAAAATTGGTAATTTTAACACTCATTTTTTTTGGAAGGCATCTTCATATCCCTGTACTAAATTCTTTCCGGTGCGTTCAAGTTGGTACTGGAATTCTCACTAATCTGCGCGATCTGAACACTTTGCAGTAAAGTTTAAATTCGTGGCACAATTGCGCCCTTGAGGTCTTTGTGACTGGTGTCTGCTTTCTCTCCTGCACGGGTCTCTCAAGTGTTGTCTGCACTCTCCTTCACTAGATGACCAACAGAGGACGCTAGTTGTCCAGGATTGGATTGAGAAACTTCGTGGCTCTTTCACAGTTTATGGATGAGCAGTGGGAACAAGTGAGACCACCGCAGGGAACATTCCTAAGCATTGTTGAAATTGTGTATTTACTTGAGGAGGTGGATAGTAGTTTTAGAGGGGACCTGTGCAGTTTGCAGCAGGTATAGCAAACCAGGACCTCTTTTCCTGCCCACTGCAGCTCGCAGTTTTTGGTGAAGTTAGCATCCATCCTCCTTTTCTCTTCCCTTCCCTTCCCTTCTCTTCTTTTCTTTTCTCTTCTCTTCTCTTCTCTTCTCTTCTCTTCTCTTCTCTTCTCTTCTCTTCTCTTCTCTCTCTCTCTCTCTCTCTCTCTCTCTCCACATACACATTTATATTTTATAAATATATAGCCTCCTTTTAGAATGGGAACACCAATTTAGTTCCTTTTATTTCTGTGGCAAATAGATAAATTATTAATATTCTATTACTGGGCCTTTCCAAAGGAAAAGAGACCAAAGGCAAGAAGTGTGGAGGGCCAGGTCTCCATGGCAGCCCTGCCAACACACAATGCCTTCATTTTCATATTAGCTCTTCTCCAACCATGCTCAGGCTGTGGCTGGACCCTGATTACAATTAAGTGTGCCATAAATGTCACTTGCTGTTTCCTTTCTCCTATATCACCTCCTTGTAGCTGTAAGAGTATCTGCTTTGACACCCAAGAATAGGGTCTGATTTCATTAGAAAATTAAAGGAAACAAAACAAATCCCTCAGTTACATTTGTTCCTTAAATAACCACAAAGACCTTGACTTTGAAAGTAGAGCTGAGTTTTGTATCAAAATCCATTCTTGGAAGTCCCAGGCCTGTCTTCTGTTGAGTACAATGTTATACATTAAGCCATTCTGATCACTGGTCAGTGTAGCATTTTTGCTCAGATTTATCATCTGGCTAGTGAGCATAGAACACTCAGAAGGAATATCTTTTTAGAGAGGATAAAAATAAGTCTTTGCTCTTGGTTCTCCTTCATTTTTAGTTAACAGAGTCCTGCCATTGTCTTGCAGTTTGAGAAATGGGTGATTATTCCAAGCCAAACTCCTAGGGGGCACCAGAGCACCAGGCGTCCACCCAAGCTTATGGACTCAGAGGAGACAAAGCAAACTGTTAAATTTCAACTTTCAAAGGATATATTCCTATAACAATGTTTTATATAGACTGTCATCACTTTTATCATGAAATCTTGCAACAGCAGAGTAAATCCGTGGTAATGACGTGAGGAGAATTGTGTTTTAATATTTAGCCATTTTTATTTGACAAACTGCAGGGGGAGAAAACCCCCCAGAATGTAATTGTTGCAGGAAGGATTTGGATGGGATAAAACTCAATTTTGTGACATGCTAGTTAATTTTGTCAAACTTTCAATTAACTTGGTGTTTGTGGTTATGAACCTAATCTAGAGCATTTAGTGGGAAAGATGTTTTTCCCCCTCTTAAAGGTACTTGACATACAATTGTTAATAATCATGAAGCTGTATATAACCATTAGAGTAATAGGAGGCTGCATGTATTTCTTTGTACTAATTCAACCCAGTTGACCCAATTATAATTAGTGATTCTTGGGCCACCCTGCTTATCTTATATAGCTGACATAAATACCTCATTTTTTTTAGCCTCCTCTGCTGCTGATGGACAGTTTGTCACTGATGATTCTGGCCTCCTTTCTTCTCTTCTGCTCAGTCTCTGGCTGTACAAGCAACCTTTAGGCCTCAGTTTTTAGTTACTGCCCACAGCAAGTACCATCTCCCCTTGTCTCCAGGGATGTGGCTCTCAGGCTTATAGACCATCACCAGATTCAGAATAAAAAGGTCCAAACTCCTTGGGGCAAATGACATTGATGAACCAATTTTCAGGACTTGTGTCGCAGCCTAAGGCTTGAGAATTTCCCCCAGGGTAGGTATGAGTGGAGAAAGGCTAATTTCCCTCTCTTGGAGCACCTGCTGGGTGAGCCTTCCAGAGGTATATATTCTGGGCTTGGAGATACTTTTGGGACCAGTGCCACCATCACTGCTGCTGACAATGCAAATGACTGTCACCCACAAATGGTAATTGAACACTTTCATGTTCCAGCCACAGGACTTCATGGGCTGTCCAGAGAGACTCATCGGAGACCAAGCCATGGTGGGCGGTGTGACCGTGAGAAGAACAGAGGGGCTTTCTAAATACAACTGTAACCCGAGGAGGAATGCAATCCTGCTCAATGGTCAGGAAAAGCTTCCAAGGGCTGATGGCATTTGAGTTGGGCCTTAAATGATTTATGGGAGGACAACTGAGGGAGGCAGGCAGGAGGAAGAGTATGTGCTTGTGAATCCAAGGAGATTTGCTCTGTGTGCTGGAAGGATGGAGGCAGGACTCAGAAGGAACAGTGTGGACATCAGCATGTGTGTTTTTGGGAAGATGTAATACTGAAGTATGGAAGCGAAGTGAAGGTAACTGGATAAAGTGGACTGCGAAAGGTAGCACTGGTGGCATTGGAAAACCAAAGGGTAGAGCTTGGGGCTCAGGGTTAGTGCTGTTCAGTTTGTGCAACAATTTTGGGATGAGCAACAGGCTTCCAGAGAAAGGGCTTAGGCATGTTCTGAACAGAAGACAAGCCGTCCTGGGACCCCACCCCTTGGAAGGGAGTTTCTCAGTACAGTCATGCCCTGTTATGGCCTTTTGTCCCTCCAATAGTGCTGCTTTCTACCTGTGCACCTACAGCTGTGCCAGCGTTGCCAGTAATTTACAAGGCAAGAGCTATTTCTCTGTCTTTTGGTCATTCAAAAAGAGGCGATTCCTATCTCTGTCTCACATAGTTGTGATTTAGATATGAGGTGTTCCTCAAAAGCTCATGTTTGAGATAGTGCAAGAATGTTCAGAGGTGGAACAATTCGATTATGAGAGTCATAACCCATTGATTCATTGATAGAGAAGGATTTGGTGGTAACTGTGGGGAGGTAGGATGTGGCTGGAGGAGGTAGGCCACTGGGGTTGTGACTTTTGGATTTGTATTTTGTCCCTGGTGAGCAAAGTGCTCTCTCTCTCTTTCTCTCTCTCTCCATGTCCTGAGATGCTTTCCTCCTCCACACCCTTCCATCATGATATTCAGCCTTACTCAGGCCTAGAGCAAAGGAGTTGGCTGTCTATGGACTGGGACTTCTGAAATTGTGAGCCAAATAAATTTTTCCTATTGTTCTTGTCAGGTTCTTTTGGTTACGGTGACGAGAAAGCTCACTAAAACAGAACTTGGTCCTGAGAAGTGGGGTCCTTGCTGTGACTAACCTGACCTTGTGGTTCAGAAGTCTTTGGAGCTGGTTTGTGTGGGGAAAACTATGCAAAGTTTAGAGATGCAAGCCGAAAAGCTTTAGAACCTTGTAGGAAGAGCTTAATGGGCAATTCTGGTGGGAGTTTACACGAGAATGCTAATAGGACTGTGGTCAGTGAAGACTGGCTTAGGAGGTTTCAGAGGAGAAGGGGGACTCTTGGGAAATTGAACTAGAGGCCATTCATGTTATGTTCTGACAAAGAAGTTGTCTGCATTTTGTCCATGTCCTGAGATTTTCTGTGAGTCTGAATTTAAAGGTGATGAACTAATTAACCTGGTGAAGGAAATTTCAAGGCAGCCCAGCATTCAGGGGGTGGCACCGACATTGCTGGCAGCTTATAGCTAAGTTTACTATGATAATCAGGAGCAGAAAGCAGAGTAGAAAGATTTGAAAACTTGCAGGTTTGGCCAGAAAAAGGCAAGTAAACCTGTGGCTAAAGAAAGTATGATTGTTAGATTATAGCCACTAAAGAAATGCTAAACACTGCCCAGAGACAATAGAAAAGATGGCTTGAGGGCATTTCAGGAACTGGCAAGATCACTCCCATCTCAAGTTCAAAGGTATAAATGTAAAAATTCCTTTGGGAAGAGAATGGACGAAAACATACATCCACCTGTTTGTCAAGGTCCGACCTTCAGGAACAATAAGATTTGGGAATTGGGTCACAGTAGAACTGAGTTTGTTCTCATCTGCTTACTCCTCTTACTGGATTTCTGATGTGAAACAGGTTCTGCACCTTAATTCTAGGACTGACTAGGGGCACCAGCTAGGACTTGAAGCATGGACGAAGAATTCACTTTTAAACACAGTGTTTCCTGGTATAGGGAAGTCAAAGTTTATTACTGTGTTCACTTAGTTACCTGAAGAAATCTTAAATTGGAGGTTTTATTCTCAAACAGATTTCAGCATAGCTCACATGCCTTCCAGATGCCTCATCTCCTTAATTTAAATGTCAGTGTGTTTACAATTGATGTTACCTCTGGCCATGATGTATAGTCTTCAGATGGACCTTGTGTACAATAGGTCCTTTCCCTGGCCAAAAAACAAGGAAGATTCTGGGGGCATTTTTCATTCTGCTGGTTTGCCCTTGGCACTAATATCCATCCTGTGCCCTAAATCAAGGGCAGCTACCTGCCACTTCTAGCTCTTTGTCCAGCTTTGCAAGGCCAGATGGAAAGGAGGAGATTCCTATAGCTCTCCCATGCTAGAAGGGTCCAGGGATGCTATCATGCATCTTTTTCACTGGAAATGCCGGTTATCCCTTTTCATACTTCATTGAGTTTTCTAGAGCATCATCCACAGATTCTGTGGTAGCTCCTGCATTTTATTGAATGGTAGATAGGTTGATTTTTCTATTTTACTGAAGAATAATTAATATACAATAGACTACATAGGTTCAAAGTGTATGCTTTGATAGGTTTTCCTGCATACATTCAGGAAATCATTGCCATGTAATAAAAGTTTCCATCACTCTCAACTTCTTGACCCTTTATAATCTTGAGCCTCCTCCCCTCCATTTTTATCCCCTGGTAACTGCAGATCTCTCTTCTGTTACTCTAAATTAGTTTGTGCTTCCTAGAATCTTATATAAAGGAGATCAGATCGTATGATATCTTTCTTCTGACTTCTTTTTTCTCAGAGATTTATCTTTTACTTTGAGATTCATGCCCTTTTGAGGCATGTATAAATAGTTCATCCCCCTTTGTTGAGTTAAATTCTATTTTATAAATTAATCATGGTTTGTTTATCCATTCCTCTGTTGATGGACCTTTGGATTTTTTCTGCTTATTTTTATTTTTGCCATTAAACATAAAGTCACTGTGAATTTGTGTGTAAGTCTTTGTATGGATATGGTTGAACTATTGAATATGTCTATATATTCATATATTTATATAATATACATATACATACACACACATACATAGGCTTTGTGTAAATATATATATGAACATGAAGCATATATATTAAAGCCTATATATTAAATAAAGCACAATGTATGTATATATGCTTGATGTCTTAATGAATAATAATCAAAGTATGTTTATACCATTTTACATTCCTACTGGCAGTATATGAGAGTTCCAGATTCTCCACATTCTTTCCATGTATATATTATTAAATTTTCCATTCTATTAGGTGAGTAGAAATATCTAAGTTTTAATTTGCATTTGCTTCATGAAAAAGGATGTAGAGCAGCTAATTTTTTGTGTGTCTTTTTTGGTGGAGTATCTGTTAACATTTTTGCCCACCTTTAAAACAGGACCATTTGTTTTTTTACTGAGTTTTGGAAATTCTTTATATGTTCTGGACATAAGACGTTTTTTGATACATATGTAATTTGAAAATATTTTCTCCTAGCTTTTCATTTTTTAAGTCTTTTGAAGAGTGAAAATTTTAACTTTCACAAAGTGCTATTTATCAGTTTTTCTTTTATGAATCATATTTTTGGTGTCATTTGCCTAATTAAGATTTAGTAAGGATATATCTTCTATTTATTCTGATTTGTAATTTTAGCTTTTACATTTGGGTCAATGGTCCATTTTGATTTAATTTTCAAGTAAGTGTGAGTTATAAGTGAAACAACATAATATCCTATTTCTTGCATCATTTACTGAAAAGATTATTTTTCTCCACTGACTTGCCTTTGTGACATTTTTAAAAACTAAGTTTCTTTATATATGTGTGTGTTTATTTTTTAGTCTATAGTCTAATCATTATATCATCTATATTTATCTATATGGAAATATCATACTGTTTTCACAATTGTAGTTTGACTATAAATCTTAAAACCAGGCAGTTCTTCACTTCCAAATTTGCTTTTCAAAGTTGTTTTGTCTCTTTAAGATCTTTGAAATTTCATATAAACTTTAGAACCAATTTTTTAATTTCTTCAGAAAATGCTACTGGAGTTTTGATTGGTATTTTACTACTTCAAGAAATCAATTTTGAGAGAACTGTCCTCTTCACAATATTGAGTCTTCAAATCCATAGCATGGCATGTGTACCCATTGATTTGGTCCTTTTAAAATTTCTCTCAGCAAGATTTTCTTGTTTTCAGCATTCAAGCCCTCTTTTGCCACAAATATTCCTAAGCATGTGATATTTTTGGTTCTTTTGTAAATGGTATGTTTTTGGAGGTTTTACTTTATAAGTTTGTGTAGCGTCTATATAAGAGCACAGCTGATGGTGGGAGACTGATCTTGTATCAATGCAAAACTCACTTATTTTTTCTAGTAGATTTATTGTGCATTATACACATATTTATCTGTGAATAAATATAGTTTTACTTTTTCCCCCAATCTGGATGTTTTTATTTCTCTTGCCTTATCACCCTGGCTAGAACTTCTAATATAATATTTAATAGAAATGGTAAAGAGGACTTCCTTGCCTGATTTCTGATCATATTGGGGAAAGAATTCAGTCTTTCACTATCAGAAATGACATTAGGTCAGGAGCAGTGGTGCATGCCTATAATCCCAGCATCTTGGGACGCTGAGGCAGGAGGATCATGAGTTCAAAGCCTCTGCAAAAGCAAGACACTAAGCAATTCAGTGAGACCCTGTCTCTAAATAAAATACAAAATAGGGCTGGGGATGTGGCTCAGTGGGTCGAGTGCCCCTGAGTTCAATCCCTAGTATCAAAAAAAAAAAAAAAATTAACTGTAGGTTTTCCATAAGTGACATTTATTTATCAGGAAGAGAAAATTTCTTTCTCCTCTTTTTATATGGAGAGATTTTTGATCAGAAATGCATGTTGGGTTACACTAAATGCTTTTACTGAATTGATTGAAATTACCATAAGTTTTTCCTTTTTAGATTGCTAATTTTTTGAATTACATTGATTAATTTTTCAAATGTTAAATTAACCTTGCATTACTGGGACAGACCCTCCCACATTGACATATTATTTTATTATTTGTTTTATATATTGCCAAACTTATTTTGCTAATTTTTAAAGGAATTTTTGCATCTGTATTCTTGAGTATTATTTCTATGTAGTTTTTCTTGTAATTTTTTTTATTAAAAAGATTAATAATGTTGTTATTTCTTCTTTACATGTTTGGTAGTGAAGTCATCTGGTGTTGGTGTCTTTTTTGGTAGAAAAACAAATTTTTTTTCCTGCTTTGCTCTGTTTTGTTTTGATTTTTACCTCTATAGACTCTGAGGGTGAAGCTTTAAGAAACAGAGGATTGGACTGGAGCTGGAGCTCAGTAGTAGCACACTTGCCTAGCATGTGTGAGGTACTGGGTTCAAATCTCAGCACCACATATAAATAAATAAAAATAAAGGTCCATTGACAACTAAATAAAATATTAAATAAAGAGGATTATTCTTAGGCCTTAAAACATACTGTAATTTTTCTGCTGGAGTTTGAACATGTGAACATGTGGAACATGTGAACCCTTTATTCCTACCAATTTCTTCCTTTTGGAATTGAAAAATCTATCCTGTGCCTACCTTACTGTTGCATTTTGGAAGTAGGCAACATGCTTGGTTTAAAAGATGTATTTTGGAAGTAGTCAACAAGTTCCAGGGTTTATAGTTTTAGCATAAAAATCATGTATGTATTTCATAAGATCTGTACCTGAGTATTTCATATTTAAAGTTATTCTGAATGGTAATTTTTAAATTAAAAAAGTTCAATTATTCATAATATATAGAAACATGGTAGAATTTTTGTGTTGGCTTTGTATTCTGTGCCCTGCTACTTTTATGTATTTGTTCCCAAAGTATTTTTTGGTAGATTCTTTGGAATATTCTAGGTAGAGAATTATATCATCTGCAAATATTGACAGTTTTATGTCTTTCTTTCCAATCAGTATAACTCATCTGTTTTTCTTGCCTTATGGCATTGGCTTGCCCTACCCTACAATGTTGAATAGGGGCAGTGAGGAAGAACAGCCTTATCTTATTCTAGATCTTAGTGATAAAGCATTCAGTCTTACTCTATTAAGTATGATGCTAGTTGTGGAATTTTTATTGATGCCTTTTATTAGGTTAACAATGTTGCCTACTGTTTAGTTTGCTGAAAATATTGTCATGATTGATAGGTTGTTACATTTTGTCAAGTGATTTTTTTCTGCATTGATAAATACTATCTTGTGTTTTCTTTCAGCTCTCGATATAGTAAATGACATTGATTTATTTCAGAATATTGAATCAGTCTAGCATTTTTATGATTTAATTCCTTGTTCATGGTAGATTTAAAAATACATATTGCTATATTTTATTTGCTAAGTTTGATGAGGATTTTTGTGCCTATAATCATGAGGGATATTGGCCTATATTTTCTGATGCTGTCTTCTGTTTTTGTTATGATGTCTATTCTGGATATTCAATGAAACAAAATGTATTTTACCTTTTTCTAAATGAAAATGTTTACAATTTATGTAATTTTTTCTGTGTTTGTGAGAATTCACTATTGAAATTTAACCTGGATTTTTTTTGGTGTTTTTTTTTTTAATTTTTTATTTGTTCTTTGTTGTCATACATGATAGTAGGATGTGTTCTGACATGTCATACATACATGGGTTATAATCTCCCATTCTTGTGGTTGTACATGATGTGCAATTACATTGGTTGTGTATTCATATATGAACATAGGAAAGTTTTGTCTGATTTGTTCTACTGTCTCTTCTATTCCCATTCCCCCTCACTTCCTTTCATTCCCCTTTTGTCTAATCCTGTGAACTTCTATTCTTCCTCCTCTCCCACCCCACATATTGTGAGTCAGCATCCACATATCAGAGAGAACATTTGGCTTTTGATTTTGGGGGACTGGTTTATTTCACTTAGCATGATAGTCTCTAGTTCCATTCATTTACTGGCAAATGCCATAATTTCATTCTTCTTTATGGCTGAGTAATATTCTATTGCATACATGGACATTTTCTTTATCTATTCATCTGTTGAAGGGTACTCAGTGTGGTTTCATAGCCTAGCTATTGTGAATTGAGTCGGTATAAACACTGATGTGACTGTACTGTAGTACGCCGATTTTAAGTCCTTTGGGTATAAACCAAGGAGGGATAGCTGGGTCAAATTGTGGTTCCATTCCAAGTTTTCTGAGGAATCTCCATACTGATTTCCATAATGGTTGCCCCAATTTGCAGTCCCACCAGCAATGAATTGAAGTGGTGAAAGAGGACATCCTGCTGGGTGCCCCCACATTCTCACAAACATTTATTGTTGCTTGTATTTTTGATAATTGCCATTCAGACTAGAGTGAGATGAAATCTCAGTGTAGTTTTAATATGCATTTCTTTAATTGTTAGAAATGTTGAATGGTTTTTCATATATTTGACTGATCGTATTTCTTCTGTGAAGGGTCTGTTCAGTTCTTAGTCCATTTATTGATTGGGTTATTTATTTTTTGGTGTTAAGTTTTTTGAGTTCTTTATATATCCTGGAGATTAATGCTCTATCTGGGGTGCAGGTGGTAAAGATTTTCTCCCATTCTCTAGGCTCTCTGTTTTTGTTCTTGATTGTTTCCTTTGCTGTGAAGAGTTTTTAGTTTGATTCCATCTCATTTTTTGATTCTTGATTTTACTTCTTATGCTTTAGGAGCTTGTTGAGGAATTCAGTTCCTAAACTGACACGATGGAGATTTGGGCCTACATTTAATTCTAGTAGGAACAGCATCTGTGGTCCAATGCCTAGGTCCCTGATCCACTTTGAATTGAGTTTTGTGCAAGGTGAGAGATAGAAGTTCAATTTTATTCTGCTGCATATGGATTTCCAGTTTTTCCAGCATCATTTGTTGAAGAGACTCTCTTTTCTCCAGTGTATGTTTATGGCACCTTTGTCTGGTATGAGATAACTGTATTTATGTGGGTTTGTCTCTGTGTCCTCTGTTCTGTACCATTGGTCTTCATGTCTCTTTACGTGCCAATACCATGCCATTTTTGTTACTATAGCTCTGTAGTATAATTTAAGGTTTGGTATTGCGATGCCTCCTGCTTTACTTTTCTTGCTGAGTATTGCTTGGCTATTCTTGGCCTCTTATTTTTCCAAATGAATATCGTGACTGATTTTTCTATTCATATGAAGAACATCATTGGAATTTTACTAGAAATTGCAGTAAATTTTTATAGCCCTTTTGGTAGTATAGCCAATTGCACCACTTTTGTTATATTGATTCCCAAATATTTTATTTTTTGAGGCTCTTGTGAATGGGATAGTTTTCCTAATTTCTCTTTAAGCTGATTCATCATTGGTATATAGGAGTTCAGTTGATTTAAGGGTGTTAATTTTATATCCTGTCACTTTGCTGTATTGATTAATGAGTTCTAGAAGTATTCTGGTGGAGTTTTTTTTGGGTATTCTAAATATAGAATCATCTCAGCAAATAAGAATAGTTTGAGTTCTTCTTTTCTTGTTCATATTCCTTTAATTAATTTCTTCTGTCTAATTGCTCTGGCTAGACTTTCCAGGACTATGTTGAATCAAAGTGGTGGAAGAGGGCATCCTGCTGGGTGTGGTGGTGCATGTCTGTAATCCCAGCAATTTGGGAGGCTGAGACAGGAAGATCATGAGTTCAAAGCCAGCCTCAGCAATGGCAAGGCACTAAACAACTCAGTGACTGTCTCTAAATAAAACACAAAATAGGGCTGAAGATGTTGCTCAGTGTTTGAGTGCCCTTGAGGTCAATCCCTAGTTCAAAACAACAACAACAACAACACAACAAAACAAAAACGAAAGAAAGAAAGGAAGAAAAAAAGAAAGAAGAAAGAAAGAAAGAAAGAAAGAAAGGAAGAAAAAAAGAAAGAAAGAAGAAAGAAAGAAAGAAAGAAGAAAGAAAGAAAGAAAGAAAGAAAGAAAGAAAGAAAGAAAGAAAGAGGGCATTCCTGTCTTGTTCCAGTTTTTAGGTGGAATGCTTTCTTTTTCTCCATTTAGAATGATGTTAGCCTTGGGTTTAGCATATTTAGCTTTTACAATGTTGAGGTATGTCTCTACTATCCCTAGTTTTTCTAGTGTTTTGGACATGAATGGATGCTGTATTTTGTCAAATAGATCCTTTTATGCATCTTTTGATGCGATGAATTATATTTATTGATTTCCATGTGTTGATCCAACCTTGCATCCTTGGGATGAACCCCACTTGATCACGGTGCACTATCTTTTAAATATGTTATTGTATGTGATTTGCCAGTATTTTATTAAGAATTTTTGCATCTATATTCATCAGGGATATTGGTGTGAAGTTTTCTTTCCTTGATGTGTCTTTGTCTGGTTTTGGTAACAATGTGATATTGATACCACTGGTTATTGGTGATGAGTTCTGCTTCCTCAAATGTTGAAGTCTGAACATTAGAGAAGCAAGCATACAAAGCAAGTTTAATTTAAAAGTAGTAACAGACTTCTCCCATGAGGGAGAAGGGGACCATAGCTGGTATTCTGTTATCCCAAGAGGTGAGAATCCCTTGCCCCTTTTATAGACTTTTACTTTCTTTGTTCTCCTGTTCTCTCCCCCTCTTATCTCTCTCCTTCCTGTATTAAGTGACTAGGCCCAGGAGATGCCAGTGAGATGGCCAAAAGGTGGGGAGCAGATGGGCAGGGGGAAGGGCCAAATGGAGTGATCCAGGCATGTAGCAACCCAGGGGGCATTAATTAGCAATTCCCTGCCTACAACCTTTTGGAAGGGGTAGTATATAGGCAAGTAATCTTGTTGGTCAAAGGGCTCTGGAGACATTAATATTCTAATCTCCCAGGGGTGGTCTCCAACTTCCTGGATCCAAACTCCTGGATCCATTTTCTCAATTCCACCTGATCACTTATCTATCCTAACTGCCTATCTTTAATTCTGGCTTCATTATTGGCCTCATAGAATGAGTTTGGAAGGGTTCCCTCCTTTTCTATTGCATGGAATAATTTGAGGAGGATTGGTGTTAGTTCTTCTTTGAAGATCTGGTAGAACTTGGCGGAGAATCCATGTGGTCCTGGGTTTTTCTTAGTTGGTAAACTTATGATGCAGTCTTCTATTTCATTACTTGAAAATGATCTGTTTAAATTGTGTATGTCTTCCTGATTCAGTTTGGGTAGGTCATATGTCTCTAGAAATTTGTCAGTGTCTTCAAGATTTCCTATTTTATTGGAGTACAAATTTTCAAAATATTTTCTGATTCTCATCTGTATTTCTGTAGTATCTGTCGTTATCATGGTAAATTTTAGTAATTTGAATTTTCTCTTTCCCTTTGATAGCATGGCTAATGGTTTATCAATTTTATTTATCTATTTCAAAGAACTGATGTTTTGTAAATTTTTTGGAAATTTTTAAAATTTCAATTTCATTGATTTAAGCTCTGATTTTAATTGTTTCCTGTCTTCTACTGCTTTTGGAGTTGATTTGTTCTTCTTTTTCTAAGGCTTTGAGATATAATATTGGATTATTTATTTTTTGACTTTCTATTGTTTTAATGAATGAACCCAATGCAACACTTTCCTCTTCGAACTGCCTTCATAGTGTCCCAGTGACTTTTTTTTTAATGTTGAGATTCAGTTTTATTTATGCTACTAGCTGGGTATAAAGCATACACATTATGTCCATGGTACAGTCAATACATCTGTAATTTTTCTACTTAAATTGTCTATACAAAGTCTCTGCTCATTGATATAATCAACGATGGCAAAGGGCTTAGAATAACTAAAAGGTATAAGAAGTTTGCAGTCTTGCCTCAAGATACAAATCTGAATTTTGAACAATGTTATAACACATGTTTTAAACAGTATGCGAAAAAAAGGTCACACATCAAATCAAGTACAAAAATATCCAGACTACCTATTATGAACTGCAATGTTTCATTATTCTGCACAGTATTTAACACAGAATTTATCAGTTTCCAACATGCTCATTATTTAGTTTAAGCACTGTACTTTTGTGGAACAGTGGGAGATTAGGTAGAGGACACTGCTTTTAATGATTTTTAAAATACAAAGCCTTTCCCTGTGAATTAATGAAGGAAAATAAATTCCTCTTCTAGACTTCTTAGAAACCACTCTTCTGCCTAGATATACAGAAGAATACAACTACTGTTTAAACAGGGCAAAAGTATACTTCTTGATAAATAGTCACCCAACAGGGATAACAAATGCAGTATCTGTTACATTTCTTTGGCAATTTTAAATAATTCTCAATATACACACAGATTAGTGTTTTGCCTTGGCAAAAATAAAACTGAAGTTGAAAGACAATTTGAATTGAAGTCATCTTTACTAGTTTAACTTGCAAAAAATGTTTTGGATAAAAGGTTAAAATACATTACTATCTTATTTTTTAAAATACAGAGTAAAGTCGATCTTGGTAAAATTGACTCACCTGCATAGCACAATATTTTGAAGTAAAGTACGTTTAACAATAACAATTTGCACAAAAAATAACATAGGTGAATTAACTTTGAGAATTTCTCTTCCTTTAAAATGAATAACATTGAATTTATTCTGTAGAATAGCACACATACCAATGTACTGCACATAAAAGGCTCCAAGATATTTTAAAGGGCTAAATTTTCCAGCACTGGAATGACTCCTTCATACATTAATGATAAAGGTGTAGTAAGAATGAATTCTTCCTGATCTTTCAGCTCTTTTTAGACTGAAAGGTTCTAAATAGGAAAAAAAATGTTTGATCCAGTTTCTGTCTGCTAGGAGCAAGGCGGCAAACACAATTTTCAACCCTTTATGAAAAGATAAAGCAGAACAAAAGCAGATGGTGTTGAAAGAGCTGAGGTGCTGCATGTCTCTGTCAAAGCATGATTACTTGGTGGATGCTGAATGGTTTGA
>JAJEJO010000362.1:562486-573065 GCA_020662805.1 Glaucomys volans
GTATTGTAATGCATTTGCTAGAATGAGCTCCATTTGTAGTTAGAGCTATTATTAAGGAATCCAATTCATCTTTCTTCTCCTTCGGCATCTTGACCATACTTTCAAGTGCTCTTTTTGCAAATGTTTCACTTTCTCCACCTTGTCTATGGCACATCAAACTATGTACAATGCTCAGTCAGGCATCATTACTTGTTGGTATATTCATAATAGACAAATTGTCCATTTGTTCAAGTTTTTTCTTTTAAAGCAAATATCTCTCCAATATCCAGAGCAATTTTGATCTTTTGGAGGCAATAAAAACCAATGGCTAACGTTGCAAGGAAAATTGTTAAACATCTGGTGTTCAGGATAACCTGGGCTCTGGCGCTGGCGAGGAGAGTTCATTCTCCCTCAGCTGCTTGTCTGCGGATGTACGGATGCACGGTGCCCGGCTTCCCCTTCCCCCGCCCCCACCAGTGGGAGGGCTTCTAGACCCCTGCCCAGATATCAGAGGCCTGTCACCCCTCCAGTGGAGCATCGCTGCCTATGCAGACCAGGCCACCTCCAGTTCCTGAGCATCCATGAGCGGGGGTTGGGGGGTGCTCTCATGGGAGGCCCCACTCCTCTCATCCACTCCTGCCCCTTGGGAGTCCCAGAGATTTTGATATGTTGTGTCACCATTCTCATTAGATTTTGATATGTTGTATCACTCTTCTCATTTACCTCTAAGTATTTTTTTTTTTTTTTTTTTCACCCTGATTTCTTCTGCTATACCATTGGTCATTCAATAGTATATTATTTAGTTTCCAAGGGTTAGAGTAGTTTCTAGTTTTTATTTTATCATTGACTTCTAGTTTCATTCCCTTATGATCTGATAGAATGCAAAATATTATCTCTGATTTTTCTGTATTTGCTAAGATTTGCTTTGTGGCCTAAGATACAGTCTATTTTAGAGAAGGATCCATGTGCTCCTGGGAAGAACGTGTATTCAGTTATTGATGGATGATATATTCTATATGGCTGTTAAGTCTAAATTATTAATTGTATTTTTTAGTTTTTGTTTGGAGAATCTATCCAGTGGTGAGACAGGTGTGTTAAAATAACCCAGTATTGTTGTGTTATGGTCTGATTCTTGAAACTGAGAAGGGTTTGTTTGATGTAGTAGATGCTCCATTGTTTGGGGCATGAATATTTATTGTTTGTCTTATTGTTGTATAATTTCCTTAAGCATTATGAAATGGCCTTCTTTGTCTCTTCTGATTAACTTTGCTTGAAGTCTATTTTATTGGATATGAAGAAACCCCTGCTTGTTTATAGGATCTACGTGAATGATATGTTTTTTCCCATCCTTTCACCTTCAGTCTGTGGATATCTTTGTCTATGAGGTGAGTGTCTTGGAGACAGCATATTGTTGGGTCTTGTTTTTTTAATCCAGTCTGCCACTCTTTTTATTGATGAGTTTAGGCCATTTATAGTCAATGTTATTATGGAGAAATGATTTTTAATCCTGTCATTTTAATTAATTTCTTATTTTTAATTTAAATTAGTTTCTCCTCTGATTGACTATTCTATGTAGTCCTCCCTTTGCTGGTTTTCACTTTTAGTTTTCATTTCTTCTTCATGAAATATGGAGTATGTTTTGTAGTGCATGTCACTTAGGCATGCTCTGTGTTGTGCAGCGTATGTTTGCCAGTCCTGTATTTCAGGTCAAACTCAGGTTTGCCAGGAATCGGCTCCCTCAGCTTCTGACTTCCTTGCCTGGACTGCAAAATGGTTCCTTCCTTTGTCCTCTGCACCCAGCCAGAGAGAAACGTTTTATTTCCCACACAAAGATATTGTGCAACGCCTTTCAGTTCAGTCAGGCAGTGTCTTTAAACTCTCCATACCCAGATACCCCTTAGTCATGCTAAAAATGAAGATTTCTTTAATTTCCTCATCTCTCCACTTTTCTCATGAATGGACTACTCTGGCTGGTGCCTCTGGTCAGGGCAGCAGATGTGGTGCTGGGGGTTTCTTCCTTATTTTATTATATCCAACCTTCTGAGTCCCTGATCTGCTTTGAATGTCCAGTTTTAAATTCAAGTAAAGCCCCCCGCCCCCCACCTTTTTGTTTACCCACCTTGGTGAGAAGCTGCCTGTCTGCTTTCTTGGTTTTCACATCACAGAGCAGCCAGGAAAATGACCTTCTCTATTCCAGCATCTTGAAACCTCCACTGGAAGGTTTTAAATGATCAGTTCCATTTCTAAAATAGCAATATTAATATTAGGGTTTTCTATTTAATCTTGGGTGAGTTTTATTATTTTATGACTTTGAGGTACTTGTGTATTGAATTGCTGAATTTATATGTGCAGAGTTGTTATCATATCACTTATTTTTTTAAACTATTTGTAAGTTCTGTAGTGAAATCAACCCTTCCATTTCTGTTATTAACAATTCATGTCTTTTGTGTGTTTTTGTCTTTTAGATTTTAAAATATATTGTTCTAAACTTTTGTTTTCACTGATTTCTGTATTGTTTTCAATTTACTACTTTTTGCTTACTTCTCTTTCTTATTTCTCCTTGCTTTGCATTTATTTCCTCTTTAGTTTGTAGCCACTTAAGATGGAAGTTTGAATTATTAAATTGAGAATATTCTTTATTAATATATACATTTGATGCCATGAATTTCCTTCTCACCATTACTTTGCATTACATAAATTTTGATAATTGTATTTTCATTTTTTAAATTTCTGATCTTTTTTATTGGTGTATTATAATTATACATAATAATGGAATTCATTATTCCACATTGGCATATGCACATAACTTTATCAGTCTCATTCTCCAGTAGTTCTCCTTTCCTTCTCCTCCTCCTTCCCTAAATCTTCTTGCTTTGGTCTACTGATTTTCTATTATCATTATTGTTATTTTAATTAGTACATTATAATTACACACATGTGTGCAGTATATGATTCATTGTGGTATATATGTACATGAACTTAGAAGAGTTTGGTAAATTTCATCCCCCAATAGTTCCCCATAGTTTTTCCCTCCTTCCCTCTCAATCCCTTTCTGCTACTCTATTGGTTTCCCTTCTATTTTCATGGGATCTCCTTTTTGTTTTGTTTTGTTTATACCACACTTTCTGGAACCAAGACCCTCACCACTTGAACCTTCTCTTAAAGGAAATGTTAGAAAGCAAAGCTCTACCCAGAGAAGAAAAAGACACAGAGAAGGTCAGAGAGAGTAACAAATGGTTGTAATGTTAACATGAAGTGTCTACTGATGCAGGGTGAAAAAATGATCATAAAAGAGAAGGAATGGAAATCAGATTGCATCTCTATGGAGATGGAGATGGTGGTATGGAGGTCCTAGCTGGGAAGTGCTAGAATCATTACTTGCAGCAGATCTGGGGAGTGAATTATTGAGGTGGGTATGGGGCAAAGTCCTAGGGAGGTGGCGGTCAATTGAAGTGCTATTACAGTAAATAAAGATTTGGAGAAAGTGACAGGGGCCCAAGAGCTAAAAAGAAGTGGGTGGTCCTGGGGAGGAAAGAGTGTAGAGGCCACGGGGAGTACTGGGTGAGAAACCCCAAATAGGGGAGCCAAAACTGAGCATGACAGCAAAGAGTGAGAGTTAACTAGAAACAAGGAGTGAACCTCCTTGCTCTATGTCCAGGTCCAACAGGTCAGGAGTGATGAGAGGAACTTTAGAGGCAGTTTATCTAGTTCTAAATAATATTTGATAAGAATTTCATTGATTCTAATGATCAATTTGAAATGAATAAGTACCATTACAGTATTATATCTTTTAATATATGAATGTGGAGTATCTCTTTATATAGATATTTAGTTTTTTTTTTTTTTTTTTTTTTTTTTTTAGTAAAACTATAATAGTTATTTTAAAGAGGTCTTATATATCTTTGGTTAGACTGATTCCCCAAAACATGAATATTTTTTTGATGCTGGTGTAAATCTTGTTTTAAAAAAGTGTTTTGTTGTTATCAACACATAGAAATACTGTTGGTTTTTGTATATTTATTTTGGATTCAGCTAAATGGACTGTAACTAAATGCTGTAACTTTGGACTTTGCTAAATGCTGTAACTCCTTTTGTCCTAATTATTTCTTTTTCTTGCTTTATTATTTCCAGTATGTCATGCTCAAGTATGATGCTTGTTGTAGACTGTGTGTGTGTATATGTATAGATACCCTTTATCAGGTTAAGGAAATTATCATCTATTACTATTTTGTTAAGCTTTTAAAAGAATAAACATCAAAATTACCATTTTTTTTGGGGGGGGTGTACCCATTAAGATGCTCACATATGAATTCATCATTGGTTTGTTAATGCTGTGAATGATGTTGATTGCCCTCCTAATGTTTAACCAATCTTGGGGTCCTGGTATTAATCCAACTTCATCCTTAAGTAGTATTCTTCTCCCCTCTTCTTCCTTCTCTATTTTATCTTATTCTTTTCTTCTTCCATCACATTCTTTCTCCTTCTCCTTCTTTGAATACTGCTGAATTAGGTTTGCTAATATTTAATGTAAGGTTTTTGTGTTTGCATACTTTTTTGTACTGCTCTTGTTGATTTTTTTGTTAAACAACTTTAAATTTTGAAATTATGTTAGGTTTACAGAAGTGTTATAAAGATTATGTGACGAATTCCCATATACCCTTCCTCTAGCTTCCCTAGTATATTTGACATAACTCCAAAAACTTTATCAAAATAAAGACATTAATATTTGTATAACTACTATTAACTAACTGCAGACTTTGTTCAGATTTTACCAGTTTTTCCACTAAGGTCCTTTTTCAGTTCCAACATCCAATCTAGGATACAGGATTGCATTTAGCATTATTATGGTTTAGACAGCGGTTTTCCCCAAAAGACTCCTGTGTGAGACAATGCAAACAGGTTTAGTGGTAAAAATGATTAGGTTAGGAGAGTCTTAACCCAATCAGTGAAGTAATTTCCTGATAGGGATTAACTGGTTGGTAACGGGGGTGGTAGGTGTGGTTGGAGGAGGTGAGTTGTTGGGGGTGTGCCTTTGGGATTTATATTTTGTCCTTGTTGAGCAGAGCTCTCTCTCTTCTTCCTGGTGCCTCGTTTCTAGTTGCTTTTCTCTACCCCACTCTTCTGCCATGATGTTTTGCCTCATCCCAGGTCCTGAGGAATGGAGTTGATCATCTGCAGACTGAGACTTCTGAAACTGTGAGCTCTCAAAACTTTCCTCCTCTAAAATTTTTGGGTCTTTTGGTCATAGCAGTGAAAAAACTGACTAAATCAACTGTCATATGTCCTTATTCTTCTCCAGTCTGTGATAGTTTTTTCAGTCTTTGTTCTTTATGACTTTATTTTTATTATAAATTTGTTCTTTTATTTATTTGTTTATTGATTGATTGCAGTGCTGGGAATTGAACCCAGGGTCTTGTGCGTGCAAGGCAAGCACTCTACCAACTGAGTTATATCACCAGCCCCTGTTCTTTTATTTTTTATTGCTGTATTATAATAATGTATAATGGTGGAATTCAATATACCATTTTCCTGTGTGCACATAATGTAATTTGCTCAATCTCTTTTCCCAGTTCCTTCCCTTCCCCTCTCTTGCCATCTTCCTGATCTATTTGCTAAATAAGCAGTGATCAGGTGTTTTGAACAGTATCACTCAATTTGGATTTGTTTGATGTTTTCTTATAATTAGAATGGTGAATGGATTACATATGGGGAGAATTGCTATGGTTTGGATGTGAGGTGTGCCCACAAAACTCTTTTGTTATTGCAGGAATATTCAGAGTTATAATTATTGGATTGTGAGAGCTATAACCTCATCAGTCTATCCTATTTTGAATGACTGGGTGGTAGGTGGGCCATGGCTGCAGAAGGTGGATCTCTGTCAGTGTGCAGTGGAAGGGTGCATCTTCCTCTTGGTCCCTTCCCTCTCTCACTCTCTGTTTCCTGCCATGAGTTGAGTAGACACACTCTACGTTGCCCTTCTACCTTGATGTTCTGCCTCATCTTGGTCCCAGAGCATGGAGTTGGCCTTCTGCTACCTGAGGCCTCTGGATTCATGAACCTCAAATAAATGTTCCCTTCTCTAAGTTGTTCTTGTTCAGTATTTTGGTCATAGTGAAGAAAATACTAAATAAAACAGAGGTGCACTGACCTTTTTGTCATGCCATTTTTGGGTGTCAATATCTCATCATAACATCACATCATGATGTCATCATTACTGTGCTGCTGATGACTTGGTTAAGATGGTGTCTTGTTGAGTTTATTGAAGTTTTCCTAGCCTCATAAAATAATGTGGGGATATGTGTCTTCTCTTTATTTTATTCTGCAAGAGTTAGTTTAAGACTGGCATCATTTAAACATTCGAGAATTCATTGTAGAGCTATCTGGAGTTTTCTTTATTAGAAAGTTTTTAATCACTTACTGGATTTCTTTCTTTTTTATTTTTATTTTTGGGGTGGGGTACGAGGGATTGAACTCAGGGACACTCAACCACTGATCTACATTCCCAATCCTATTATTTATTTTATTTAGAGACAGGGTCCCACTGAGTTGCTTTGTGCCTCGCCATTGCTGAGGCTGACTTTGAACTGCAGATCCTCCTGTCTCAACCTCCCAAGCTACTGGGATTACAGGCTTGCACCACCGTACACGGCTTGAACTTCTTTTTAAAATTTGAGACTATATGTTTTCTCTTTTTATATTTATCAATTTTGTTATTTTCCCACAAAATTATTCATTTCCACTAATTTTAAATTTTTTGACGTAGAAGTTGCTCACAATATTTTCTTGATGCTGACAGGATCTGTGATCACATCTTCTTTTTCTTTTGTGATATTGGTTATTTATGCCATCTCTCTTTGTTGAACACTTTGCCTGAGGTTTGCAATTTTTATTATTAGCTCCTGCAAACAGCTAAATTTTGATTTTTTTTGACTTTCTGTTGTTCTATTGTTTGTTTTCCATTTCACTAATTTCTGCCTTTCTTTTTATTATTTCCCTTTAAGTTTATTTTAGTGTTCCTTTTTAACATTTTAGAGACAGATGGCTGGAACATTAATTTTTAGTTGTTTTCTTTTCTGGTATATATATTTAAATTAAAATTTATTTTCTAAGAATTCTTATAAATTTATTACTTGATGAATGATATATAGTATTTTCTTTATAATTCACTTATAATATTTTCTATTCAATTTATGCTTTCTTCTTTGATTCATCTGATATTTAAAAAACTATTTCTAAATTTCCAAATACATGAAATATGCCTGATTTGTTTTTGTTATTTATTTCTAGCATAATTTCCTCCTGCTCAGAGAACTTGTCCCAGATAATTTCAGTTCTTTATAAATTTTAAAAGATGTACTTAATAGTCTGATACAGACATTAATATTCCTATGGGAAACCCTTTCTTTCTGGTCTGAAGATCTGAAAAGGGGACTCCTAAGGGCAGAGAAAGTGTGTGGGAGTATTTCCCTATGCTTTTCTTTTTCTTTTTTTTGTGGTGCTAGAGATCGAATGCAGGGCATTGTGCATCCTAGGCTAGTGCTGTACTCTTGAGCTACATCACCAGCCCTGGTTTTGTTTTTATCTGCCTTACTGTCCCTGGTCTGGGCAGTCCTTTGGCAGTGGCAAAGCGATGAGACTGACATGTAAAACACTAAGGAACCAGAGGAGTTGTGGACCTAAGAGCCTGGGAAAATCCCCATTGTATTTTCCATCTTTCCTCTGCTGACTGGGCTTGTTCTGGGCATAGATGGAGCCCCAGATGTGCATGGTAGGGCAGGGAAACTGAAGGTCTGTATTTCAGGCTGATGGAAGGAAGAGAAGGCCCAGGAAGACAGATAGTATTGGGAAGATCATGGAGCTGAGGGAGGTAGAGAAGATCCTCCCATTACAATAGCATTACAACTGCTTTGACAACTGAACCAATATTAAAGTCATAGTCCACCGAATGAAGGGCACATTCTGTGGCCTGATCAATGTCTTTATTAAGACATAAATAAAGTGAAAAGTCACACAATTTCCAGGATACAATCCAGTGAAGTCATCTGAGTTTCAAGTTCTTTTTGTTTGAAGAATTTTAACCAAGAGTTCATTTTTCAAGATAGATGTAGGACCATTCAGGTGATCTCTATTTCTTATATGAGCTTTGGTAATTTGTGCTTTTAAGAATTTGTCCACTTCCTCTAAATTAAAATTTATGAGCACACAACCTTCATAAATCCTTTTCCCCCTCACATTGATAATCTATTTTTTAATCCCCCACTCCCACCCCCACTTAGCCTATGGAGTTTTATTAAATCCATTTTTGTTTTATTTTCTCTCTTGCTTGTTATGTTTTCAATTTCATTTCTCCCTGCTCTTTATTACCTTTCTTCTGCTGGCATTTGCTATGGTTCTTGTGGTTTCTAAAGGTGAAAATTAGATTGTTGAGTTTTCTTATTTTCTAACAGGATCATTTATTGTGATACCATTCCTGAGAGTGGATTTTGGAATCTCCAAATATGTTTTTGGATTTCTCCAATGCTCCTTCTTATTTGATCAGTTATTTCTTGATGTGTTTTGAAGCTCTGAGGTCCTATGAACACATTGAGGACTTCAGTGTGTTCTTGGTGAGTTGACCCTTTCATGATTGTGCAATATTCTTTCATGTTCCTGACAATTTTCTTTCCTCTGAAGTCCACGTTTTTCTCTAAATTTAGACACTCCACTTTCATGTGACTACTGCTTGCATGCTATATCTTTTCCCATCCTTTCATCTTTAAAAAATTGATTTACTGTACTTAATTAGACAAAACATGTCATTAAATATATATATATATGTAAACACACACACATAGTAATTGTACATTTTTATGGGTCACAATGTTAATTTCAATGTATCTACCTATCTATCTATCTATCCATCTATCATCTATCTAGGAGAGAGTGATGATCAGAACAGGGTTGCCATATTTATCACCTCAGATATATATCAATTCTTTTTATTGAGAACATTAAAAAAATCTGTTTTCTAGTTATTTTGAAAGATTCAAGTAACTGTTGTGAACCATGGTCATCCTATTGTGCTCTAGACCTCTAGAAGTTTTCCCTCATATATAATCCACCTTTAGCCATTAACTAGCCTCTTTTCATCTTCATCTCTTCCACATCCTTCCCTGGTAATCACTGTTTTATTCTCTCTTAGAGATGAATTTTTTAGCTTCCATGAAAAAGTTAGATTTGATATTTGTCTTTTCATGCCTGGCATATTTCATTTAATATTATATCCTCCAGTTCCATCCATGTTGCTGCAAATGACAATTTCATGTCATTTTGCATGTCATTTTATGTCTGAGTAATAGTCCATTGTGTGTATGTCACATTTTCATTATCCATTCATCCACTGGTAGACATCTAGGTTGATTCATATTTTGGCTATTGGGAATAATGTTGCAGTAAACATGTGAAGGCAGATGTCTCTTTGTCATGGTTTTAATTTGTTTGAATATATGCCTAGTGTGGGATAACTGAATCATATAGCAGTTCCCTTTCTAGCTTTTTGAGGAAACTCCATATTGTTTTCTATAATGGCACTACTAATTTACATTCCAACAGTGTATAAGGGTTCCCTTTCTTCTGCATCCTTACTTGCATTTGTTATTTTTTTGTATTTTTAATAAGATCTATTCTACATGGGTAAGCTGATACTCATCATGGTTTTGATTTGTATTTCCCTGAGGATTAGTGATATTGAACATTTTTTCCATATTATTTTTGGCTATTTGTATAATCTCTTAAGAAATGTCTTTTTAGGTAATTTGCCCATTTTTTAATTGAATTATTCATTTTTTTCTACTGTTTGAGTTCCTCATATAGTCTGTAATTCAATTCCTTGTTAGATAAATGGATTTACAAATGTTTTCTTCCATTCTGTAAGTTGCCAGTCCACTCTGTTGATTATATCCTGTGATGTGCGGAAGCTTTTTAACTCAATGAAATTCCATGTGTTAAATTCTGCTTTTGTTGCTAGTACTTGTAGGCTCATATCCAAAAATACTAGACCATATCTTGAAGCATTTTTTCTATATCTTCTTCTAGTAGCTTCATAGTTCTAGGTCTCACATTTAAGTGTTTGATCCATTTTGAGTTGATTTCTGTATATGGTAAGAATCAGGAATATAGTTCCTTTTTTGCATATGAATATCCGGTTATTTCTAGCACATTTATTGAAAAGACTCTCCTTTATTCAATGTATATTCTTGCCATCTTTGTCAAAAATCAGGTGGCTTTAATTATGTGGATTTATTTCTGCATTCTTTATTCTGTTCCACTGGAGTATGTGTCTGTTTTAATGCCAGTACCATGCTGTTTTGGTTACTACTGATTTGTAGTATGTTTTTTTTTTTTTTTTTAACATCTGGAAATATTTAATGTTCAAGTAAAAAAGACTACTCTCATACTTTGATTTTTTTATTTACTTATTGATTCATTGAACACAAATGGAGTACAGCTATTGTTTCACTGGTTGTACACAAAGTAGAGTCACACCATCTGTGCGTTCATGCATGTACACAGGGCAATGGTATCTGTCACACATTCTGTTATTATTTTTACCCCCCCACCC
>JAJEJO010000362.1:573465-696107 GCA_020662805.1 Glaucomys volans
TTTGTTCTTTTTGCTCAGGATTGTTTGGCTATTTAGGTGTTTTTTTTTGTTTGTTTGTTTTTTGTTTTTGTGTGTGTGTGTGTGTGTGTGTGTGTGTGTTTTACAAATTTTAGGGGCTTTCCTCCTATTTATGTGAAGAATATGATTAGTATTTTGATAAGGATTACATTCAACCTGTAGGTAATTTTGGGTAGCGTGCACATTTTAATTTTTCCAATCCATGAGCATGGGTCATCTTCTTTTTATCTTCAGTTTCTTTAATCAGTGCTTCATAATTTTCATCATAGAGAGCATTCATTTCCTTGGTTAAATTTACTCCTAAATTTTTTAATAGCTATTGTGAATAAGGTTGGCTTCATTATTTCTTTCTCAACTATTTTGTTATTGCTATATAAAAACCTACCAATTTTAGTATGTTGATTTTGTATCCTACAACCTTACTGAATTTACCAGTTCTAACGAGTGGAGTCTTTGGTTTTTTCTCTATATGAAATCATGTTGTCTATAAACAGGGATAATTTGACCTCTTTGTTTCTTGTAGTATGTCACAAGACATAAGTCACTCTTCAGTAAATATGGGAGTACCTGTTTTCAAAGAATAATCTCAGATACTTGATTCATTTTTATCAAATTTTAAAAAATATTTTTAGTTGTAGATTGACACAATCTACAATCTTTATTTTATTTATTTTTATGTGATGTTTAGGATCCAACCCAGTGGCTCACACATGCTAGGCAAGTGCTCTACTACTGAACTACATCCCTAGCCCTTCATTTTATCAAATTTTTGCACCAGCAAGCTTTTTAAATGATCACTAAGTGTTCACTGAAAGAGTATCAATGCTATAAGAAGTATAAACTGTTTTGAAGATTTTACAATTATCTTTTAAAAAACTTTAAAAGGATAACCTATAGATGATTTACCTCAGAGAACTTCTTAGGATACAGTATGGATATTTATAGTATAGATGGGGTCCACTGGGTCTCCATGGTGACTCTCCACAAAGTCAACAGTGATTTTCTTAAAACCCAGTACAAAGGCCACTGGCTTGAATGGTATGAATCTACATCGTGCACAACCATAGAAATGAAAAGACTACCCCATTTGTGTACAATGAATCAAAATGAATAAAGTAAAACCATATTTTGAAATGACAACAGCATGAGATTTGACTTTATAACTACTGTCTCTTAAATAAGTATACTCAATTATACTTGGCTTTTAACCATGGGGTGGTAAAGCTACAAATCTTCCACCTTCTCAATCTAAATTCAGTCTCATCAAAATGTCCTCATTCTCTAAACATTGGAGTCCTCAGGTTTTTTCCCTAGCTCTGAGGGAAACCTAAGAGGCCTTCAGATGTCCAAGTGCTTATATTCAGGGCAGGATGAACTTTAGAATTCCACTTTCTTCCACTAATGACAAGCCACAGGTCTCAAATTATGCATGCAAATGCCTGGATAGCTGTTTGACACTTGGAAAAACACCTTTTATTTCTTATCTGTGTCTATCTTTCTCATCTACCTATGTCTTCCTACTTCTCAGTGACATTTCTCAGTCATTTGCATCTTTGTGGATGTGAGGGCTATCTGGCTGTGACATCTGTCCCTCCATTGATCTCCAGGGTTGACCCAACTGATCTGAATGGTCCTCTTCCTCCCTTGCTGCTCCAGGCACATCCCTCCCAGAGCTCTCAGTGGAAGACGTTGACCTGGCCTGATGGAAAAGGACCCTTCTTCCATCGAGGGTAAACAAATCTCCAGGCAGGCTCTCAAGGTCCATTTACATTGTTGTTGAATTTTGTGGCATGTGCCATCTTCTCCAGCTTTTTAGTTTGTTCCCCCTTTATTTTGTTTTTCATGATTTGATTCATTTGAACTTTGAGTTTATCCTCTTTAATGTTTGCTTACTTCAAGAGTCTATAAATTTATGTTATTCTCCAATTTGGGGATGTTTTCGGCTATTATTTTCTGGGTCAGTCCTTTCCCTTTTTCTGTTATTCCCATGACACCATCATTATATTAAGATAGTTGTGGAGGTCTCTAGTGCTCTGGTCATATCACATTGTTTACCATTCTTTCTTTCTGTTCTTCAGATTGCATAATGTTTATTAGTTCATCTTCAATTCACAAACTCTTTCTTCTGAGATCTTCATTGTGCTATTGAGCAGGTCCATTTAATTTGTATTTCATATATTCCATTTCAATTGGTTATTTTTTGTTTTTTTTTTTCTGTTGAAAACCTTCATCTTTTGTATTTTTGTAGTTGGCAGCTAACCTTGTATGTATTTATTGCGTCCAACTGTTTTGAGGTTAAGAACACTTAATATGCCTTCTTTTAGCAGTTTTCAAGTTTGCTTCCCTTGTCTTCAGGAAGCATGGATATAAAAACTATTTTATCTCTGGTCATTTTTATATGAGGATAGTCTTGAGGAAAAGCCTTGTTGGCTATTTTTCCTCCTGAGCATTTTTCCTATTCTCCTGGTTTTTCTGTGTGCTGATTACTTTTGGATTGTGTCCTTCATTTGGGAAATAGGACAATCTTCAGACATTAGGTCCAGGGGCCTGTTGGGGCATGTTGAGGCTTTTGTTGATTGACTGGTTTGAGCAAGCTCTTTACTCAGGCTCTGACCACAAGTTCTCTTCCATTGTCTGTGGCTGGTGGTTTTAATCTCAGGTTTGTTTGTAAAGCTTTTACTGTGCTGCTGTGGGTCTCTCTCCCAGTCCTGTGTCACACAGCCATTGTTCTGTGACTTTGGCTGTGGCTTAACTCTTGGTTCATTTCTTGAAGCTTTCCCTACCTTGCATGGCATGACCCACTTGTGAACCAGTTGGCACATCATCTTTGAATGTGTGAAGATTCATACCCAGAATCAGGCAATCCCTTCACAGTCCTCCTTCCTCTCAGACAGCCCCATGATCTCTGGACTGTGGAGCATGATTTTTCTGGCTACCAGGGTGGTTTATTCTGGAGCCCAAGTTGTCTATTCTCTAGCCTCAGGATGGGGCTTACCCTGGGAACAAAGCCTGGAGAGAAAAACTTGGAAAAAATAAGGGATTTCCTTCCATCTGTACTCTTTTAACTTCAGGAGCTTTTTCCTTAGTTCCTCTGGCCAGAAAGATAGAATTCTGGATCTCTCCCACCATTGTTGCACATTTTGTGATTGGGGCTGCTTTGGATCGGTGTGGTAAGAGAAAAGAGACCAAATGAAAATAGGAAACACTGCCATGGGGGCTGCTTTTTCATGTTTTGACTCCCTGCCACACAACTGACTGGTTTTGGTTTACTGAATATTTTACTTATAAATCAACAATTGATGTAGCTATGGAAATTTTATTTAGCTAGAAGTAGCTTTCCTGGTTAATTTTTCTCTTATTTTATTAGTAGTTCTTTTAATTAATCATTTTGAGGTACTACCTAGAAATTTCCATGTGCCTTCTTAATTTATAAAATTGTGATATTGAAACCTTTACTTTATTCCTGTGCAATAGAGGCACATTCAGACACTTTTGTTCAATTTGTACTCTTTTTGATTTCAAAGAATTATTTGTCATGCCTTTTATTTCCATCTATATAATCTAAATCCCAGAAAAGGCTATTGTTTCTGTTTTAAGATAGTCAATGCTCGTTTGGAGATAGTCTCATAAGTCTTTTGATTTCCTCTTATATCTTCAATTTTCCATCTGTGATAATGTTCCTTCTACCTGAAGTATATCCTTTGTATTTTGTAGCATTGTGTTCTATTGACAAGTTCTCTCGGATTTTTTTTTTATCTAAAGAATTTTTTATTTCTAGTTTTTTTTGTGAATTTGTCAGGTATCCTATATAAAAATGAAAAACTTGAATTGATTATAATAATTTCTGGCTAATGTTATATAGTCAATTGTGTCACTTTATAAAATGATGAAAATCTTCATTTTATATTTTTTCTCTTTGCCCTTTTAAATTTTATTCCAAGAGTTTGAGGTAGTGATTTCTGCATATATATATACATAATTGATATATTAAATTATTAAAGCATTCTCTTGTTTTTTTTTTCTTTTGCCATCTCATTTTTGCTTCATTTCATAAAATAGATGTTATTTTCAATTTTACTGGTACAGGTAAAGACCATGATTCTTTTTTTAAATTAATTTTTTTTATTTGTTCTAATTAGTCATACATGACAGTAGAATGCATTATTCATTTTGATAAAACATACATAAATGAAGTGCAGTCTCTCATTTTTCTGATTATATGTGTTGCAGGATCACATTGGCCATGCAGTCACACATGTACATGAGGTAATAATGTCTGTTTCACTCTACTATCATCCCTAGCCCCAAATCCCTTCCCTTCCCTTTACCTACTATAAAGGAACTCTAAACTTCCCTAGCCCCCCACTTATTGTGTCATTTTTGTTCCCTGCACTAAATTATTCTCAACATTTGTTCATTCTCCATCCTTTGTATGCCGCACAGTGTTCTCATTGATAATCTGTTTTTATGTTTACTTCACTGCATAGGCTTCTAGTCGGGTGGCATTTTCATGTAGTGAACAATGGTTTCATGTATCTACTCTTCTGTTGGGATGCCCTGTGGATCCTCAGGTTTGATGCTTGAGGCTTGATGCCAGTTTAGAGGATGGAGGAGGGGAGGAGACCAAAGGCTTGAACATTTTTTGCAAAATAGATTTGCTTCTATGTCTGTTTGTGTGTTTTTTTGCTCTGGATTTAGTAATGCTCTGTTTTGAAACCAAGCTAGATGTGGTAGGGTCCCATTATATGGGGAAGCAGGTTCCTTCTTCTCTTTGGAGAGAGACGAACTTCCAGCCTTGAGAGCCCCTTTCTCCCACTTCCTGCTCTCTGCGTAAGTGAAGAACTCTCAGAGTCCTGGGAAACCATGCTGGGAGACAGACCCCCACAGCCTGTCATAGCTTATATATGTTACCACCCAGGGGTGCTAGGTTCATATTTTTATCCCCATTCAAATATTCCATTACTGTGGCCATCAAAACCTCCCCAAATGTACTTCTCTATCAGTTTTGAGGTCTACCCTTTTATTTCCTTACCCTTCGGTTTTGGAGGGCATTGGGAGTCCTCGGGGTTCTCCATTCGGATCCAATGGGTCTTTTTTCTTAGTCTACTGAAGTTTCAAAAGATCTGGGGATTCTTAATAAATTGGGTCTCATTTCTATTATTCATAATTGAAATTCTTTTGAGTTACTGGAATTTTTTGGCTTCCAGTCTTAACTTTTAAGTTTTAAGTTTTCCCTTAGATTTTATACTTTGTATATAATTTCTTTTCTGAATGGAAGTGGGAGAATAATGCTCTTCTCCTCAATTTATTATTTATTTCATGTGCTTTCTTTTAGATAACTTAAAAATTCTCTTTCCCTCTTTGTTTACTTCAATTGTTTGTTTATTTTGTGATCACAAATAATTCATGCTCATGCGAAACAATGTAGAAAATCAGAGAAAGTATAAATTGGGAAATATTATTTTAGAGTCTGTTGTGTGATAAAGAATCTATGTTTTTTCCCCTCAGTTCACAGGAGGCAATCTTGGAATCTTCCAAGTGATAATAAATATCTTTATTATTCATGGTGGGCCACTGGGACAATTTCAGAGTTTATACTAATGAGGTAATTCATGATGTGCTTCCTCATTAACTTAAGGATGTGGGCTGGTTGTGTCAGAAAGTCCAAGAATGTGATTAGAGAGTTAGGGCTTTGGGCCATGTGACATCAGTCCAACTTCTGGGGAGGGGAGAGAGGCTAGAGATCGACGTTAGTCTCGTGGTCAATGACTCAATCAGTCTTGCCTGATTAAAAACTCTGGGTACTACACAGCCCAGGTGAGCTTCTCTGGTTAATGATACCCATTAATATGCTCAGAGGGTGACTAAGGACACAGAAACTTCACATATTTGAGACCCTCCCAGCAGTCATTCTATGGCTCTCTTCTTTTGGCTGATTATAGCTTATATATGTTACCATCCAGGAGTGCTGGGTTCATTGTCTTCATTCAGCAAAGAATTGAAGAACAGGACCCAGAGATAACAAGCAAGAATTAGGTTTGTTGTAAAAGTAGCAGAGATAGACTTCTCCTGAGAGAAGGTACTCCAGAGCTCGGAATCTGGTGAGGGGATTTTGGCCTGTTCTTTATGAGGCCTCTGGAATTTCCTCCTTTCCTTACCTCCTCCCCTGTCCATGTGTTCCTCACTGTTATTGATTTGTGCCCACTCTGTCCATGAGTCTGTTTTAGTTTTTCTAGTGGATCCCCTGCTTAGGAACATCAGAATGGAAGTGTCTGTTTGATTGGGTCTCCCACTTGTGTCCAGGAGCACTTTTGTCAAGCAGGAATTTAACCTCATCAGAAGATGCTCTCTATGCTCCGGTGTTCTGGCCCTGCCCCCAACCTCCTCACTTGCCATCTTGCCCTGTCTGCCTAAACCCTTCTGCATATCCCTCATATCCTTTTTATTTTTTCTATTACAAGTCTATAATCATAATAACACTATTTGAGATTGAAATTCAGGGGGTTGTAGAAACCATGAATGTCTAGCAAGTTCGTCAGAAATAAGGGATGTCCGGGAATCCTTGAATTTGTGGTTCATGTCTGAAGTGAGGAAAGTCTTGTCAGGGACTGGCTCTTGTGTTAGTTAGCTTTGCATTACCATAACAATACATCTAAAATAAGACAACTTAAAAAGGAATGACTGCTTTGGCTTATAGTTTTAGGAGATTTGGCTGATGGCTGGTTTACTCTGTTGTTTTTGGGACTATGGTGAGGCAGCACACCATGATGGAGGAATATGGAGGAAAAGGATATATATGTCATGGTAACTGGGAAGTGAAAAAGAGAGAGGAAGGGGAGTGGGCATGATTCCAGTAACCAGACTCCCTTTCATGAGGCCACACCTCTTAAAGATTCTACCACCTCTTGACTTGGAAACAAATCCTTTTGCACATGGGCCTTTGAGGGATACTTATGCAAACTCTAGTGGCCCTTAACCTGTGAAGTGCGATCTAATTCCATGTAGTCAGGGTCAGGATTGCATTTATAGAACATCTCTTCTCAGATACTCTGCTTGTTTTCATGTTGAAAGATTTTATTGTAATATTCATAGGTTTTTCTTTATAGTTGAGATCATCTCATCTATACAATATAGTATCCCATTATTTTTTCACCTGAGACTTTCACTGTAAAATAATATACAGGTATATTTGTTTTATTGTGCTTTATTTTATTGTGCTTTTCATATATCACGAATTGAGGATTTGTGGCATCCTTGCCTCGAGAACTCTATTGGTGCCATTTTTCCAATAGCATGGGGTCACTTCATGTCTCTCTGCCACATTTTGGCAATTCTCACATTTTCAAAAATTTTTGTTATTATTACATTTGTTATGGTGCTCAGTAGTTTTTGGTATCCCATCCCCTGTTCCCTTTTTAATACTGATCTCCTTTTGATTTTCATGAAATCTCTGCCCCTCATCTTTCTTTTCTATTTTCCTCTTGAGCTTTCCACATCTGAGAAAAAAACATAGGATCATTGATCCTCTGAGTTTGGCTTATTTCATTTGACATAATGTGTCTAGTTTCATCAATTTTCCTGAAAATGACATAATTCCATTTTTATGGCTGAACAAAAACTCCATTGTGTATTTTACTACCTTTTCTTTATCCATTTATCTTTTGATGAACATCGCGACTGGTTTGATAGGTTAGCTATTGTGAATTGTGCTGCTATAAAGATGGGTATGCATGTATCACTGTAGTATGAGGACTTTAATTTTTTAGAATAAATCCTGAGGTGTGGTATAGCTGGGTCATGTGGTGGGTCCATTCCTAGTCTTTTGAGGAAGCTGCATACTAATTCCCATAATGGTTGAACTAATTTACAATCCCACTAAAAGTGTAAAAGTGTTCCTTTTTCTCTACATCCTCTCCAGCATTTATTATTATTTGTATTCTTGATGACTACCATTCTGATTGGAGTGAGGTAAAATCTCAATGTAGTTTTGATTTTCATTTCCCTAAATACTAATGATGTTGAACATTTTTTCATATATTTATTGGCCACGTGTATTTCTGCACACTTCACATACTGCAATTAGGGCAATTGACTTATATGTGCTGGGTAACCAACAAGTTCATGTGACTCTATTGTGATATTCACTTTATCACAGTGGTATGAAACTGAACCTGCAATAGCTCCACGCATGCTTGTGGTTCATAATATTTAATCCCTACAGCAACTACATTAAGAAAATTTTGCAGATGAGGAATCTGAAGGTGTTTTCAGATAGGCAACAGCAGCACCAACGTCCATTTTAGGATGACCTAGGTCCGATGTACAGGCCATTCTCCACCCTACTAGCATACCTTCATTTAGTATCCATTTTCCAATGCAATTTTAAGTAACTCTTCTCAATTCAGAGGTAAGTGTTTTTCACTAAAAAGACATATGTACTGTAGAGTTACTTTTGGAGTATCGTACGAGGACCTGGAGTAAGAAAAGGGAGCGAGGTCTTTCATAGAGTTGAATCTAGTGAGGTGTTCAAAGTCCCAGGGTTGACAGAGCCTGGGAGGATGAGAGGAGGATGTTTCAGGCAAATAATCCAAATCTGAGACTTAAAAAAACAAAAACTTCTCGTGTTGTGTGGGCATGTCAGCTCCTTTGAAAGGTTGGGTGGAATATTTATTGTTGCACAAGATTCTGTTTCTCAGTGAGGCAATGGAAAAGATTTGTGCTCTGAGATGCTTTTTCTATTCCACTTCACGCAACCCCCCCAAGGATTGTGCTTGAGTATGTGAGCTTGTGTATGCACATGTGAATGTAGAGCGTGTGCATGAGTGTGTCTGAGTGAGTGTGAGTTTGTGTGAGTGTGCACAGATGCAAACTCACATTTTCTCATTTTATCACTTGTTTTAGTTCCACAAAGAATTAGCTGAAGCCATAAGGAAGCAATAATTATCAAGATTGGCAAGAATTCAAGCATTGATTCATATTGAACGCAATTTCAGTGGGCAAAGATAGATTGTATTTTGTTGAAGTGCAGAAAGTAATTTTCATTAATTGTAGGTTGAAGGAATCAAAAAAGAAAACCTTTTGCAAAGACTTCTGATTATTTCCCCTTAATTAAAGTCACCAGATTACATGAGAATTATTCATAATGTGGTCATTGTTAACTTCACAACTTCAGAGGATTTCTGAGCATGCAAAGAAACACATTGAAATATGTAAAATAAATTAAAAATAAGAACAAGTAACTCCTCTAACAAGCTGCAAACAAACAGGCAACAATCCCAGTCCCTCGGGAGCAGACCAGATGGGGGGAGTCCCACACAATTCACAGCCTATTTTGGTGTAAGATTTATAAAGTGTTGATCTGTCAGAGGAAAGTGACAGGGTTTGGAAAAGCCTCCAATCTTGCCTAATTTCCAAATTTGGGAACTTTTTAGATTCCAGTTAGCTTGACGTGGAGGAGATAATTAGGTAGATTTCAAATCCCATACAGCTCAGGAGTAGTAGGCTCTGACCTGGAGGAAGGGGAGTGTATACATTGTGAAGCCCCCAACCATACTGTGAGCTTAGCTGCTGGCTCTGCCTCTCTGGGGTGATGTAGATGCCATCCCTCAAACTGGGACAAACTAACAGTTTAGGGGTCTTACTCCGTGAGGTGGATATAACACCCACCCTCCCAACAGGGGTCTTGGCATAGACATAATCCTGAGATAAGTGGAACAAACCATAAAGATGGTTTGATTATACAAATGGTGAACCTCTTTGCTACGAAAGAGCTCCCCAGGAGTATCTGGGGGGCTTTGCTGGGCCACTTTGCTTTGCTTGTCCAAGGTAACATTGAGAGGCCCCATGTCTCAGGTGTGGGTTTGCCTGGCTGTTCCTCCCTACCAGGGTCTGCCTAGGTAGCGGGAGTGAGGGCAGAGTCCTGGGCAGGGAACTGAAGCTGGAAGGCTGGAAGGACAAGGATCTGACCTTTCTTTCCCAACAGTGAGCCCTCTTCTCTCCTGTTCTATTCTGCTGGCTGGACCTTAGGGTGGTTGTCTTTTCCCTACTCAGTTAACATGCCTCTGCAAGTGTGCATTGTGTGTCTGTGGCTCTGCTCATCCTTGTCCTGCGCTGGGCCTTGATCTTAGTCCTCATGGGAGGCCATGAGCGGGTAGATACCCAGCTGACAGAAGGCACTACATCTGGGTAACAGAGCTTTCAAATCCAGTGCTGAGTCCAGTCCTCTGCACAGCATCTGTGCAGCTCTCAGGGATGACATCCTTTTCCATTGGAACCTGCTCATGGACATCCAGCACTCCTGGGAATGAAGACACCCTCTGGTGTGTTTGCTTTCATGCTTCAAGGCCAAGGTCATCTTCCTCCCTGGAGCTATAGCCTGAAGGACATGAGTCCTGATAGTTGCTCCCTGTAACTCCTGGGAGGCCTTTTATCATGGGGGACTCCCTCGCCTAAAAGGAATATTTAATTACAGCTGCCAATTCATAATAGAGAAGCATGACTTCCTAGGTCTGCCCTCCTGCCCAGCTTCTGTGTGAGGCAGTCATGTGTGACCACATGATTTCTCTTTATCCAGGCTCTTATCGTTGTGTGGTAAAAGATGAGATGGGACCTTGTAGTGCTTATCCAACAGTCTCATCTTGAAAGAAAAGAATACCATAGAAGAAAGTTCTTTCATATTTAGTAATTGATGTTGTCAAAAATTTGTCAAGAAAGTTCTTATTATGTTAGTCAAATTTACCAAATTATAAAATGTTTTAGTCAGCCTTTTGTCACTGTGACCCAAAGGTCTGACAAGAACAATCTAAAGCAGGATAAGTTCATTTTGACTCATGGTTTCAGAGGTTCAGTTCACAGTGGGCTGACTCAGCTCCAGGCCCAAGATGAGGCAGAACATCATGGTAGAGGGCACAGCAGAGGAAAGCAGTGCAGGACTTGGGAACAGGAAGTAGAGGGAGAGAACTTTGCTCAAAGCGACAAAATACATACCTCCAGCCGGGCGTGGAGGCGCACGCCTGAAATCCAAGTGACTTGGGAGGCTGAGTCACGAGAATCGCGAGTTCAAAGCCAGCCTCAGCAACTTAGTGAGGCCCTGAGCAACTCAGTGAGACCCTGTCTCTAAATAAAATACAAAATAGGGCTGGGGATGTGGCTCAGTGGCCGAGTGTCCCTGAATTCAATCCCTGGTTCCAAAAAAAAAAAAAAAATATATACCTCCAAAGGCACACCCCCAGTGACTTACTTCTTGCCGCCACACTGTACTTGCCTATAGTTACCATCCAGTTAATCCATATCAGTGGATTAATCCATGGATTAGGTCACACCTCTCATAATCTAATCATTTTACCTCTGAAAATTCTTACATTGTCTCATGCATGAGCTTTTGGGGGCCACCTGATATCTAAAGCATAACATAAAACCACTTTGATTTTTCTATTCATAAAACCACTTTGTCTTATCCAATAGATTTTAGTCTTCTCTAAAATCATTGCAGAGCTTGGCATGTTTCCTCTACTTGCCTGGTGTGGCTGTACTCAGGCTCCATTTTGGTCCCTTGTCCCCTTCCTAAGATCCTCATGAGGTGTTGGCCCAAATCTTAGAAAGCGGGCAGTTTTGCTTACAAATCAAACACCTGCTAAATCTATATTTTGTGGCTATAACTTGACTCTGCTTTCAGCAAAATCTCTTTCTAGGGAGATCCAGCAACAGCAGCAGAATGAAATCATCATAAAACTCAATGTGAGGGCATTTTTTACTTCATTGGAAACAGGAAGTCCCAGAAAGCTTGAGGTAGAGCCTGCATTGGTGCAGCCTTTCAGGCCAAATGGGGCAAAGTTCTTCAGTTGTGGTTCGAGGATCTAAAAGCACTGGGGGTGGGAGGCAGTTGTCCATGCCTGTTTATGGCTGCTTGGTTGACATGAAGAATGAGAATCATCAAGACCTGCACAGATGCTGTTGTAAGCTTAAATCACAAAATATGGGTTTTCCCTTCTGCTTTTAAAAAAAATTATTTATTTTTAAAAAGTTTTACAGACTTCATTTTGATTCATTGTACACAAATGTGGTACAACTTTTCATTTCTATGGTTGTGCATGATGTAGATTCATACCATTCATGTAATCATACATGTACACAGGGTAATGATGTCTGTCTCATTTCCCATTTTTCATACTCCCACCCCCTCCCCCTCTCATTTCCCTCTATGTAATCTAAAGTTCCTCCATTCTGAGAGGTTATATGGTAGACATTGGAACTCAGTTCTTTAGAAATGTCAAATGTTATTATGTTCTCTTAGGTTCACAATTCTAATAAGTTAAATTAATTTCACCTCTAAGAAATTAAATTTTTTTTTCCTAAGAAAAGTTAAGAGGAAAGTAATAGCATAATTACATGTAATCATTTTTATGACAAAGCAGACATGCCCAGGCCATTGTTTTCTTTTAATCCTGAAGTGCTAACCAATGCTGAGTTCACTAGAATATCTTACTTTTGGGTTCTGAAAGTAATGGAATGGAAACCCCATTTCCTTCTATGGCAGTCTTATTAATTATCTCCCGAATCTAAGTGGCAAGCATTTGCTCTTTTATTCACTCCCTGATTACAGAAGCTTTTAGAAGGATGAGTATATTTTAGTTAGATTGAAGGCTAGCAAACAGAACCCAGGGAGGCGGCTAATCCAGCTGAGATCTGGCTATAGCTACGAGGCCCAGGATGAGTGATAGCTCTGTGCTCTGCTCCTCAGATATCAAGCAACCATAACTTTGGGCCTCCTTTAGCCTTCTGCCAGCATCTTTTAAAAAGAAAATTCCAAACAACAAACAAACTGGAATTGAGTTTTTTATTGTATAAGAACTGTTTAAATTAATGTTGAGAGGAAGAGTTTGCCAAGTTAATTGGTTTTCTTACAGAAGTACTTCCACTACCCAGTTCCTCCACCTTCTGAAGCAACATGCATGCCCATGTTAGTGTGGTATTTGGATTCCATTTCTTCCTGCTGCAAAGCTGTGCAGCGTGATATGGGGGAGTCTTTTCCTGGTTTGTAAGTGGGATTAGTCATGAGAGTAAATATTTCATGCTGTACAATGATTGCCAGGGCTGAGGGCAGAATCTCAGGGCAGGGCATCCTCTGTCCCAGCACTAGGGGAATTTGGACAACACTGCAGGTCTTATTCTGTAGTCACTGCAGAAGTATGTAAAAATCCTTTCTTCAGGGATGTGCTTGTGATTTAGCCATCCCAAGATTAATGTGCTACCTTGCTGAGCATGGATGGACGCTAATTCCAAAATTACAAAACACATAAGAAAATAAGCTACCACAAACCTACCACTCTCTGCAGGACTCAACATGGAGATTGAGCTGTAGGATAAAAACTGATTCTTCCCCAACTTAATGCCCATGTAATACTCTTGTGTCATGATTTTATCTGGAATCTTTTAAATACATTGGCTCATCAATCACATTTGCCAGACTGTGCTTTTGTGCTGACAGTCTTTATTTGATAGGTGATGGTAGAAGCATAAGAAAACCTATGTCTAGAGGCAATGTCCAGCAATGTCACTTACACAGGGTGAGAAAGGAGCCAGGGGACCTCCAACACTTGTGTTCTAGGAAGCAGGGGATGAGCATCATGGGGTACACCTGAGTCCCTTCCCTTAGGATGCAGTGTGGCTCCTTCATGCAGGAGTTAAGGGAAGAGGACTTTTATTTAGATACACTTGGGTTTTACCCTAACCTTTGCCATTTTTCTTGTCTCCCATTTTTCTCTAAACCAGCACTTCCAGGGTCTGTTTCTCCCAGGGGCCACATCTGTTCCTGTGGGTCAATGGAGCAGTCAGGCTCTGGTTTCTTGCTGGTTCCCCATGACTCCCCGTTGCATGCAAGGGGCCCTTTGGTTTTGGGAAGGTTTTGGTTTCAGTGAAAATTTCTCTGGTGGCTATCATGATGTTCTTAGGACCAGAAACAAACACCCAGTGTGTTTTCCTAAGAGCCTCCTTGGGGAGGCTGTGTCCAATCTTGAACAGAGTTCCTGAGTCACTTCATACTATTTCTTCCACAAAGAATTCTCCCTGAATTCAAGTAAGTACCAAGTATCTTCAATTGCACTCCCCTGAGTGTCTTTCTTTGGTAGAAGTAGTGAGTCTCTGGCAAATTTACTTCAAAGAAAATTATCTTAAGAATAATTCTAGTTATCTATTACAGTATGCCTATTATATTATGGACTTAATGCTATGTACCTATATGGTTTCTCAGCATCAAACCATGAGACAAATTATAGTAAGTTTACTGATAAGGAGGCCATGCCACATACCTAGGACAATACACCAGAGAGAGAGGCCTGGGGTTAACTACGTTTTATTCTCCTTGATTTGATTTTTATCTCTAGTTAGCATTTCTGGACTTTTCTTATTTTCTGGTTCCATGAAGGTAAACTAAGAGGTTTGATTATATCAGAGAGTGTACTACTTGGAGGGCTCAGTACTCCTGTTCTTCTGGGTTTGTTTGGATGGTTTAACAGTGACCCAGGCAGCATATGCCTATGTGCTCAACGCCAGGAGATTGAGGGGTGCACAGCTACGTGGTAACTCCCATGGGGCCAGGGTAGGCTTCCCAGAGCAGGGACAGGAGAGTTGGGAGAGCTCGCAGGAGCCTTTGAGGAAGAGTGTCCAGGTGGGGAGAAGGGAAGTGTCTTGTGGGCTAGGGGTGGCACTTCTCTGAGACTTTTCTTGCATTTTACTGATCTCATATGGTGGAGGAACACTTTCAGTTTATGTTTGTGTCTGTTGGGTTAACCTCTAATCTGTGCCTAGGAAAGTTGGCAGTGAGATAAAGACTCTAAAAAATATAACACAGGAAATAGAGAAGGGAAGCTGGATACTTCCCTTATTTTCAGTCTTTAGATGAGGATTCAAAGAGAGTGAACTTGTAAAGTAGAAGGATGCACTCATAAAACATCTGAAGAATAAAACACCCTGTGCAGTGGGCATGTACCCGATCCTACGTTTCCCCTGCTTGAGGGCACATGGTGCTGCCCTTCTTTGGATCCTTGCCTGCCACCTCCAAGAAGTACACAAGTCATCAAATGTTCAAAACCTCTCTGTTGAATCCTCCAAGTTCTTTATGTGAGATTGGTAAATTTATAGCCCTGGGGTTGAATAGTGCCTAAACACCAACCTGGTCCTACTAGTATCTGCCCACCTGCTTTGACCTCCTGAGTCTGACTGGGCTGTCCTTGGGGAGAGGTCAGTATGTGTTTGGTTGTCACTTGAAATGTTATATGCATTTAGGAATAGGTCCAGATGAACCTCACTATTATGTATAACTCTAATGCACAAATAAAAACATTTAAAAATTGTTCCTTGTATATTCACCCAGTGAGAAGGTCCATTTGAAATCTCAGTTTCTTAAAAGGTCTCTATTTTTTCATTATGACAAACAAAATACCCTTTCACCACAGAAAGAAAATATTCTAATTGATATTTCTACAGGATTTAGTATTTGCATTCTTCTGAACATACAGACTTATTGATTTCCTACATCAATAATAACTGCCTTATTCTGATTTTACAGACGAGGAAACTAAAGCTTGGATAAATTATGTGACTTTTCCAAGGGAATACAACCAGCATAAAGCATTCAAATCCCCTCTTAATTCTTCTTCTCAAAGAGGATGATTTTGATGTATGACTGTTTAGTTTTTACTTGCTTATCAATCCAGTGTATCTATTTATCTTACTTTATATATTTATCCTATATCTATTATCATCTCTATCTAATCTATCCTCTTATATCTATCCATCATCTATTTGCCTGTCATCTGACCATGTATGGATTCTATACCTTTCTAGTCTTACAATGATATCATATTTCATAACTTGCTTCTCTCAAGGAGCAATATGTTATATCAATAAATAACACTCAAAATAATTTTAAATATTTAAAAATATGCATATATGAATTGATAAATGAGTCACAATTTACTGAAACATTTCTTATTACTGGATTTCATTGTTTGTTACTGTCCCCAGCCTCACAAAGGCCTGAATGGTACACAGAATTTACTAAAAGCCCCACCTCAGCACCAGAATTCTCATGATTCATGTTAAAAAGGAACGCATGCTTTGCATTCCATTCTATGTCTTTTTATCTAAGATACATTCATTGTTGCACATGACCTACTATGAAGAAAATTTAATGTTCCTAGACAAGTGGATGACCACTAGATGTTGTGTGCACAGAACTTAAGAAGATGAACAACCCCAGCTGGGCAGCACAGGTGATGAATAACTTATTTTTGCTAGTAAAACATTACTGCAAGTGAACTTATTGAATTAAATGAGGGCACATGAATTCAGACTTATCAAGACCATAACAAAGAGACCAGGCATGTGAGCTTATCAGAAACACCAGACCAATGGATGTTGCAATCATCTCATCCAGAACCCATAAGAGGAGGGACACTGGAGACTATGACATAGCAACACCAACCTGTCAACTGTCCTGGACCACCTGGTGTAAGCATCAAGGTCTCTTCCCAGGGGATTCTCCAGGCTAGAACTTCTAACTGTTGCTCCACTTCAGCTGAGCATGGTGTTCCTGAGACTATGTTAATTGTATATATGATCTCTTATCCCCAAGTCCTATGATAGTATTTCTTTTTTCCTTTTTGTCAATTTATCCATATTGTTTTATTCAGAATTAATCATCCGTCATGAGTGCAGATCCAAAGAGTAGAAAAAATTAAAGTTTCCTGTCAAAAAAAGTTCCCTGGCAAGTGGGAAGGAAAGTGTCGGTGTTAGGAGTCATGTTTAGGGAAGAAAATATTATCCAGGTCATGGATGCCATTTTTGTCAATGATTTGAACACTGAAGGTTGGTAGGTTCAAGATGAAGTGCTTCTGGAGCTCCCCCAGACATTTTCTAAGAAGCTCCACTGCCCTCTCATGTGAGACAGTTGGTGTACAGTACCGGTCCAGGATACTGAGAGTCGGGAAGGCACTGTAACCATGGGCTGCAAAAGGGGCTTTGGCCAGGGCAGCCAGGTAGTCCACATAGTAGAGTGCTGGCCTCTCTTGTTTACCATAGCCAGGCAGGTGGAGGTTCACATAATATGGAGTCCGACTCCAAAGACAACAGATTTTGGCATGTGAAATTAGCTGCTGCTCACTCTGGAAAGCAGTGTGGAGATCCACCATTTGACCCCGCTATCCCACTCCTTGGCCTATACCCAAAGGACTTAAAATCAGATTGCCTCAGTGATGCAGCCACATCAATGTTCATAGCTGCTCAATTCACAATAGCTAGATTATGGAATCAACCTAGATGCCCTTCAGTAGATGAATGGATAAAGAAACTGTGGTATATATACACAATGGAATATTACTCAGCCATAAAGAAGAATAAAATTATGGCATTTGTAGGTAAATGGATGATGTTGGAGACTGTTATGCTAAGTGAGATCAGCCAATCCCAAAAGTCCAAAGGCCAAATGGTCTCACTGATAAATGAATGATGATGCATAATGTGGAGGGGGGGAAGGGTGGCAAGAATGGAGGAAGGATAGATAGCATAGAGGGAAGGGAGGGGTGGGGTCGGGGTGGGGGGGGTAAAAATAATAACAGAAAGTGTGACAGATACCATTGCCCTGTGTACATGCATGAACGCACAGATGGTGTGACTCTACTTTGTGTACAACCAGTGAAACAATAGCTGTACTCCATTTGTGTTCAATGAATCAATAAGTAAATAAAAAAAAAAAAGAAATTAGCTGCTGCTGTCTGAGACAACTCTCATTCATTTTGCATCTTATAAAGTTGTACATTTTTTTCTTTTACATGTGAGTTTTTGTAATTAGGGTAAAATAACATAACAAATTTATTACTTTAACCATCTTAAAATGTACAATTCGGTGGCATTTAGTGCCTCTGTGATATTGCACAACTTCCACCACCATCTAGTTCCAGAACACTTTCATCCCCCTCTTGGAAACCTCACATCCATAAGCAGCCACTCCTCTTGTCCCTCACTCCTGGTACCTGGCAACCACTAATCTGACCACCTCTTGTGTCCAGTTTCTTTTTTCTTTTTTTTTTTTAATTGTTTTTTCTTTTTTGTTACACATGAAAGCAGAATGCACTTTAATGCATTGTACACAAATGGAGTACACAAAGGGGTACATTTTACTGAATATGTTCTGCAAACTTCACAATGTCTCCAGCCTTTCCAACACACAGGAGTGAGAGTTTTTCACTCATCTTAAACATCCTGTCATGATTGTCCTTCATCTGGACAATATTGCTGACAGCCACCTGGTTGGAGGCAACAAGAACATAGTCAGGACACTGGATGCCAATGAGGTACTCCATGGTGGTGGAAGACCGGGGTCTGCAGGTTGGACAGGACATGGACTTGCCAGTTTCTCTGCCTTACTGGTGAGATAGCACTGACCAGCCAACCTCTGCACCTATGATGGTATTTCTGACCTAGGGCCTTCTGGTTTTTTGAGAAAAGTCTTTGTGTGTCCAATTGTGTCACTTTGTAAGTTTCTCTGTTGATTTCTTGGAGGAAATGGGTTCCTTCTCTGGAAGTTGTTTGTGGTTTATATTACTAGAATGGCCTCAGTGTCCAGTTGTTCCCGGGTCTGTTGTATGTTCTGTTTGGCTGTTGAGGTATGTAATTTTGTCTTGATATGTAGTTTGTTGTAGATGTGTTTTGTCTGTTGAATGTTCTAGTGTTAAATGTAAAAAAATTTCTGGCTTGTGATGTGTCTAGATTTGGAATAAGTTTGTCACAAATATTGTTTTGTGGGATCTGCATAGTTCTGATGATAGTTTAAGTGTTTATAATATGTCATGCATGTTCTGACAGTCTGCTAATGAATTCATGAATGGGATTTTTAGATGTTCTGGTGCACAATGAGGTAGAGCTTTTTTTTAATCTTTCTTTTGTTTTTGCTGGTACCTTGAATGGTATTGCATATGCTCTGTCTGATTATATATCATTGCTAGGATTGCTAATTTCTGGTGTTAATTGGTTTATCTAGGTCTATCCACTTTAAGTTATCCCCAAATTTTGTAGGATCACAGTAAGGGTTTGTTGCTCTTTAGCATACCACTATCCTGTTCTGCAAATGACAGGACTCCATTTGGTTGGCTGGTTGTGAGCTTTCACAGCTAAGGTTTAGATTGAGTTTTCTGCTCAGGAGAAGATTTGATTCATTTCATTTCAGAGATGCTTAGGGCTATAGAATTTGTTCCTCTGTCCCAAGGTATAGTTAATCAAATTTATGGGTTTTTTTTTTTTTGCATGAAGTTTTCCTAAGATTTTGCAATACTACTCTAGCATATTCCCTATTTTATTCTGTGTTTTGAGGACTTCTGTGTCCATGTTATGATCTATTACTGCTTTTCTAGTTATAGTTGGTTTTACCCCAAAGATCATTAAAATCTCTTGAGTCCATGGGATAGGAGTCCTGTTGTCACTGTCAGTCATTATGTTATCTGGTGAATCTATTTCTCCTATTTTAAGTGCTAACTATTTACCCTTATGTCTGTCTTGATCAACTTGTGATAGGCTTTTTAACAATATTTCAGGGACTTCTTCTCTTGGTGCTTTCTATGTTAATGGGTTTATATTCTTAGGATCCTTTAAATATAATTTTATATCCTCTGGGACTGCTACTGATAATTTTCTTCTAACCTCCTGCTTTATGGGGCTTCATGGATCTCCAGAGGCAAACACTGTTTTGGACATTTCCTTTTTATTTTGACTTATCTTTCTTCCCAGAGCTAACAGATTTTTCCTAGTTAGTTTTATTGCTCTCTCAATAATTTCTTAGTACAGTGTAACTCAGTATTCCACCTTTTATATGAACAGTTGTTAATGTGTGACCTGAGGTCTGTTTCCCTTTTATTTTGTGCTTTGTGTATTCTTTAGCCACCAGTTTTTTGCAAGTTGAGACCCTAAACAGTGTCGGCAATTCGCTTTTCTTGCTCTTTGGCCCTTGACCTTCATGGATCTGAGCTGAGCCCTCTTTCCATCACCCAGGAGTGCAAGCCTGACTTGGCAGAGTGAGATTCTAGTCTTTGTTCATGAGTCTCTGGTGGGTGCTGGAATTTTATTTATATTGCCAAAGGGCTTAATTTGTCTAAAAAATATTTGTGTATTTTCAATAATTTTGCCAATGATCTGTCTACTCATTGAATTCCTTCTTAATAAATGGAATCCTGCTGAGTACACCAGTTATCCTGAGCCAACTATGCCATTAACGCAGACTTACACATTTGTGGTTCCTGTCTTTCCACAATGTCAGAATTTATCGACATGTCAGAATATCGATAAATTCACAAGCTATATCAGTTTCATCAACTTTACTTCGCCAATTATTTCTGGCTTCACTGGGTGATCATAACCATACCAATCACAAGTTCTCTATTTCATTCCAGTCTTAGTTACTAGTATTTATAAACTCAAATCACATATGACCCTTTAAGTAATATTAGGTTACAAAGGCTGAGAAAGGGTTAAAGCAGTCAGGGCAGTAAGAAGAACAAAGGCAGAGTCCATATAAATGCAAAGAGACACTGAGGGTGGTTGAATAAGGGGTCAATGGAGCTGTCAAGGCCAAAGGGTCCCCATAGCAGTTTCCAAATGGATAGTATCAAAATGGCAGGAAAACCATGCTGGGTCCTGGAGAATCTCCTGGAAAAAGGCCTTGACTCTTACACCAGGTGGCCCGTGATAGATCAGTTTTGTCATGCCACAATTTTTGGGTACTGGATAAGGGGGTTGCAATGTCCTTGATCTGGTGTTTCTGATAAACACACATGCCTGGTTTCTTTGGTATGGTCTTGACAAGTCTGAGTGTCTGTGCCTCTGATTTAATTCAATAAGTTTACAGATAGTGAATTTTTATTAGCACAAATAAGGTCTGCCTGCCTATTTGTTTGCTTGTTTTCTTCTGTCTTTTCCTCCCTCTTTCTCTCTCTCTCTTTCTTGCTTTTATCAGTCTGTGCCGAATGAATGTGCTATGAAGCTTGGGTTGTTTCTCTTGATGAGTTCTGTGTGTCCATCATCTGGTGGTCATCTGTGTGCCTACACAAGGTGCCACCTCATTCTACCTGAGTACTTGAGCTCCACCTGCTCTCAACACTGTGCTATTCTCACTTGTGGGAGCCTGAGGTTTGGTTCTGGGGACATAAAGTCTGAGTGTGATTGCTCCTAACTTCTCTGATGTCTCCCTTAATCCATTTCAATGTCAAATGGAGGTTTGCATAGTCATAATAGCAGGATCCACTTTGAGTAGCTATGATGCAGCATTAAATTTTCTTCATAGTAGGTCATGTAAAATAATGCATGTATCTTAGATAAAAAGACATAGAGTGGAATGCAAAGCATGCATCCATTTTTAACATGAATCATGAGAATTGTAGTTGGTGTGAGGAGTGATGTGGGAGGGCTTTCCAGAACATTCTGTGCACAGCTCAGGTCTTGGTGAAGTGGAGTCGGGGAGAGGAAGGTTGGAAGAGTTCTGGGGAGTCCCAGAATGACAGTGGCTATGGCATATGTTTCTCAAGTACCTGGGTCCCTCATGTTCATAGTCTGTACTTAAACTTTTTATGGATGGAACAAAGAGAAGGTGGCATAAGGGGAAAAGAAATTAGGCAGTTATTTTACAAAATAAGCAAGTGGCCTCTTCATTCACAACTGCATTGCATTTCTCATCTCTGAAATAGTTCTCAGTCTGGGTTTGGGTGTCTGCTGGCTCTCCTGTGGTTGCTGGTGGTGGCTTGCCCTGTCCAACCTCTTTCAGGGCTTTGCTGTCCACATGACTTTCCCCAATGCAAGGGACAGTGCCACTTCCTGCTTGTATAGCTCCTCAGGGCCCCACAAACTCACAGTAACCCTGCTGGGTGGTTGGCACTTTAATATCACCATATCCAAAACTACACAGTTCCCCCCTGGGATCAGCTCAGTTCATGTCCTCAGTTGTGTGGCTCACTCAGTTTTACCCCAGCCCTGAACTGTCACCATCAGGTTGATAAGTCTTGATATGCCCATGTGTGTATGTTCCCTGGCTTAATTCAATAAATTCACAAATGGTAATTTTTTAATAGCACAAATCTGTTCCTTATCAGTCTGTGCCTTAGATTGTGCTGTGCAGTTGGTGGTGTTCTTCTGGATAAGTTCTGTGTGTCTAACATCTGGTAGTTGTCTTCTTGCCCAGGCAAGGGGTCAAGACATTCTGCCTGAGCACTTGTGCTCAAAATGGAGCATCTCAGGGCAGGGCACAATCTGCTGTCTACACAGAGCATAGAACTGAGGGGTGGGCCCTGCCAGATGCTCACTTCACAATTATTTTACTCAAGTGATTTTATCTTCCTTTCAGTGCCTTCTGGCAGGGACAGCAGCCATCCTATCTTGCAAGGAGGAACTGGGGACTGAAGATGCAGATCCTTCAGGATAGTTGCTTTGGATACAAGCATGTTCTAGATGTCATGCTCAGGCTGGTTCTCCAAGATTGGCCTTGGGAGTGGACCCAGTGGAATAGCTTGGCCTTCTTGTCCTTCACATCCCTTTTGTGGTTATTTGCTAATTGTGCTTTCATTTCTCAGAGTTAAGGAACAGTGCACAAAGCCCCTTTCATTCTGCAGAACTAATTTGTTTAGATAGGGCCTCAGAGAGTCAGCAGCATTGTGAGAGGGAAGCCCTGACTCAGTCCTTTTCTTCTCCCTCCTGCCTCCTGCCAGCACAGGAAATGGAAACCCATGCACAATTGGCCTATTGTGTAGGTGCAGGGATGACCATTGGGAGGTGCCTTAGCCTCCCAATGGGGGTGTCAGCAGCACAACCAAATGTTCCCCACTTACTTAGAATCAATGTGCTCTCTCCCTCACTGGATTTCTCTAACAAACCATGTCCAAAACACCATTCTCAGTTTTCTCTGCCTCCACACCCTGCTATGCTAAAAATGTTCATCAGTGTCCCCTCTGTGAAGGTTGGTGATGCTCCTGTGCCTGCAGGGTGAGGGGCAGCCCCAGAGGGGATGGTTCTGATCCTGGAGTGGCTCTTTAGGAAAGTTCCTCTCTCCTAGGATTCTGGTAAGACTTCTGTTCTTCCTGGGAAGTATTGGAGAAGTTTCCAGAATAGAAATAGCCTGAAGCTAAAAATCAGAATCAGTGCCCATGAGTCAAACTTGCCATCTATCTTGAATGGGTGAGCAGATTTACATGGGTGTTTGTCACTTCCCCTGTGCCCACTAAGGTCTGGCTCTGAGGATGTCAGGGGAGGGGAGAGGGGATCACAAACTGATTTCATTGATGCCCATTGCCTGAGCTGTGGGTGTACAGGGGTTATGGGTGGTCAACAGTGGAGCTGCACTGACACTCCTGGGAAGGATAGGAGCTGGCTAGTGGGTAGGGATCCAGCAGGCATGTGGATTTGCTGTGTTCAAAGGCTGGAGACATCAACAAGCCACTTTGGAAACAGGAGTGCCTGTAATACACTGTCAGCTCTTAAACTGCTCCTGTGCAGCCAGGTGCCAAAGATAATCCGCATAGTCAAATGGTGTCGATCCCTTCCAGAAGTAAAGGATGGCAGTGCTATTGGCCCAATACCCACCAGGCATTTGCCATCAACACGGCAAATGCTTTTTGCCTGCATTATACTTCCTCATTCTCAAAGTCATCATTTGAAGGGAGGTCTTATCTCCTTTTTAAAGATAATATTCAGTGACATTTCTGCAGACACATATCTAGTTGGTGTTGGGGCTGAGGTGGTGGGGCTGGGGCTCAGAGCTGGTGGTCTCACCTCTTCTTGAAGGTGTCCTTGTCCTCAGGCACTTATCTTTCACTAGGGGAAGATGAGGACCAAGCACAATAAAACATTGGTGTGAAGACTCCATCCCAAATGGATAGGAGTATCTATTTTCCTTAGGTAAGGTCTATACAGCACCTTGGGGCACTTAGCTTCCAAGGGTCAGCAAGACACACAGTTCTCACCTCTAGGCTCCCTGTAAGGCTGGTATGTGCCACTGCCTCGAGGGTGCTGAGATTCTGAGGGAAATGCTGAGACACACAGCTCACCGTGGTTCATATATGTAGTCAGAGTATCCACAGTCTGCTGATCTTACGGTCACTGCCTCAGTTTCCCCAATTCATTGCCAGCAGTTTCCTCTCCCAGACACTATCAGAGGAAAGGTTTAGATGAGACCCATGGAGAAGAGAAGCTTGGGCCCTTTGGGTAGTCATAGGAGAGATAGCAGTTGGGCCCTCTTCGGGTTTTCTGGTTTAGAAGAGGAGGTGTGAAGTAAGATTAGACAATGTGGTTAGGACTGCTGGTGTGGAGTGAAGTACCCACCAGGGTCCCCTATAACTCTGTTGGGAATGCTCTGTGAGGGGGCACCCAGCCTCAGCATGACGATCTTGGTGGGCCCTCTGGGGAGACGTTCTAGCTCTGGGGGCCTGTTGGGCCACCTCACCTGCCACCTGCCATGGTGGTTCGTCTGGGTGGTGGGCAATGTAGAACAAGTGGCTGCAGGGCACTGTTGTGGGCTCCACATTGGACTTTGCTGGGCAGTGCTGGTTGTTGCCATTCGTGCTTTCCTTTGCTCTCCAAAGCTTCTGATGATCTAGGACTCCAAGGTTTGCAACCTCGTCCCATGCAACAGATGTTGCCAATGCCCTCTGGTTGAACTATCAAGGGCCAAAGTGAGCATTATGGGTGAAGAATTTGGCAAAATTACATGGTGGTGTAACCAGAGAAACTATGAAAAACATCCCTGAAGCAGCCACAAATGAGATGAAGAGACACACTTGCTTGTTTCATGAAAAAGGCAGCATTTTATTGGGTACAAAACCTCAGGTTTTTAATCCCAAAGCGAGCCAAAGTTTGAATTCTGCAGTTTTTCTATCCATCTTGGGTGAGAACTGCTGCTTTTTTATTCTCTTTTAAAAGGACTCATGGGGATCCCCACTCTATAATCACTGGAAATAAATAGGGGTTGTAGATAAGTCTTCAAAATCGGCATAGGTTGTCCCAATGGGGTGTTGGTAGATTCATGTACAAGAATCATTTAATGAAGATCACAGTGATGGGTCACCAATGAGTGGAATCCAGATCTCTGTAGACAAGACCTGGAGTCCCTTGAGGGTGAGTTGGCAGTTTACAGTGCTTGTGTCTTTCATGGTGATGGCGTCTGCAGAACCTGTTGCAGCTGGGGCTGCCTGAGAACCTGGAGTCCTGGTTCCAGGTTGGCTTTATAGGGCTATGGCATTATAGGGGTAACACATGCCTGTGGGCTGCATAGAATGAAGGCAGTATGAGTCACCTCTCAGGCATTTATCCTTTCAGGGCTCCTGCAATTTCTGATATTTAATTTCCTCACTTTGTTTCAGAAACAGAGAGAATGTCGATTCATGATGCAGTAGAACACCTCTCCCCGCCTCAGTGTCTGAATAGCTGGTGACAGTGTGGTTGTCTTGGCAATAGATGTGGTCACCCACACAAACATCTGGAGGTACAATGTGAGAGTCACGCAAGCAAGGAACTTTTTACTGGGAGTACATGGTGTGGGGATATGTGTTCAGACTCCTGGGACAGCTCAGATCATGGGGAAGGTCAGAGAAATCCCAGGCTCAGAGAAATCTGAGACAGCAATCCAGCCCACTCCAGCTTTTACTCCAGATTCCTTAAAGCAAGAAACAAAGTAGGATACATTCAAACCCCTTTCCTGTGGCATTCTGCAAGTCTTGAAAGTAGTTCCTTCCTTTGGTGTCTCATTGCCCTAAATAGTCTCTTTCAACAGCAGTGGCAGGGACACAGGGTTTTTGTGACTACTTAAATCTTGGCAGCCAGAATGGGGTCCCAGGAGGGTCAGCATTTTGGGGATGACAGGTTCTGGTGCAGGTATCTGTGACTGAAGCTGGCTGCTATACTTGGCCCTCTGTGGGGTGGTTGTCTGGAGTTAGGGGATAGGAGTGAGTAGGACCTGTCCCAGGAGGGTCTTGGGTAGTGGAGGAGGCCATACATGACTGTGAATGGCCCCAAGGCCCTGGATAAGCTATAGCCTTTGTAGGTGGAGGTATGTGCAAGAAGCTGGAGGAGGTCTCTATCTTCTGCTTATTATTTCCTTATTTAACTAGATTTCTCCTGGGCATCATGTATCAACAGGTAACTTGCTGAGTGGGATGGGGGATGGGTACAGATATAAGTGGCCCGTATCCCCATTTGTGGAGCTCTCAGTCAGGTGTGGTATGGCTGTACAGGTGAGACTAGAAATTTCAACAAGTTTGAGTATGACTAAGTTGGATATATATATATACATATACATATATGTATATATATATATAAAATGATCAGTTAAAGGCTATTTAAGTCCAGGTGGGGTGGAGCTGTAGCCTGATAGGGCTCTCCTGGGATTGGCAGGGCCCAGCCCCAGTCTGTCCTCCCAGAAGTCCCCCTATCTCTGCTTCAGGGGGATAATACTGTCAATGCTTTGTGTAGGCTGGTGACCCAAGAGCCCTTTCTCCATCATACCATGATGGGGTCATGAGGGTCCTTTCATCTATGTGACCTTTGTAGCCTTCCTTATGGGAGGACCCACATCAGGTCACTTTTGTCCTAACTGTGCCTGGTAGCTAGAAGGACGCTAAGGTAGTGAGGGGGCTAAGGTGTTTGGTAGCACCGGTGGACTGAGACTCTATGACATTGGTCTTGAGTTTTCCCATCATGGATGGGGCAGGGTTGACCTCCCAGGTCTTTGGTGAGGAATGGCTCAGACGTCCGCTGAATGGGGCCATGTGTCAGTGGCTTACAATGGGGAAGAATAGAAACTGAAAGCCAATCAATGTGAACCGTTGCAATAAATTGCAGAGTAATTTCATGTCTGTTAAATTTAACAAGAACTGGGGTTTGTTTTGCATGTCTTTATTTCATTTTCTACTTGTAGAAACATTTTTATTTTATAAAAGGAGCAGTTCCCAAAGATTTGGAAGTGACAACACCTGGGTCCTTTCAATATGGGTGCTCTGAGAGACAGTGTGCTAACACAGATAACTGGGCAGGGCCTAGTAACACAGGGCAGTGAGCTAACACAGGTAAAATAGGTAATAGGGCAGTTAGCTAATACAGGTGTCAGGTTATACAGAGAACTAATGTAACACATGGCAGCAGGCTAACACGATAACAGGTAACTCAGGTGATACCAGTAGTGATATAACACAGGTGACACCAGGCAATGGGCTATCATAGGGAACAGGTTACAGAGGGAACACAGGGTAGTGGACTAACAGCTAACTCACTTCCTTAGCTCAGGTGTGTTCCTGAGGCTCTTAAAGTGGGCTAGTGGCTGTCCAAGTGGGTTCCTGGGGTCCATGTTCTGGTGCAGGAAGGCTATGGGCCCCTTCAGCCCAAGAGCACAGATGCACTCCCACCTTAGACCACCAGGCCAGGCCCTTCTGTCTGGCTCAGTGTGGGCAGAGGCTGCTGAGAGCCTGTCTGCCTGCTACTCTGAGGGCAAGTGAGGTTAGTTCTTGCTCTGCCTGTCTGCTATTATTTGTCACATGAAGTATTTTAGAAGGGTTCTGTGTTTTTACCCACTACAACATTCACTGAGGGGAGAACAAGGCTCAGGGTAAATCCATTCCTGCATTGAATCTCCCTTTTCCATTGGTAGAGGGACAGGAGCTGGTGAGAGGTCACTAAACTCCCCTCCTCGTGGGATACTGTGAGTTTTGGGGTTACCAAGCAGCTGCTCCATTTTGCTGCCTGGGCTTCCCTGTACTTCTCTCTGGGCCGGAGCACACATCTGGTCTGGTCCTGTTTATGTCCCCCTGCCCATATCTGGCTATGCTCACACCTGGCCACACCCACCCATCCAGCCAGTTTGGAGGCCAGGCCCCCTCCTCTGCATTCCTACTACACCTTTTGTGATGCATCCTAAAAACAAGATGTCTTGTGTGGTGGGGGTGGGCAGGTTTTCTGTCTCCCAAGAGAAGTTTATGGAATGTATATTAATGGGTTAATCAAGGGAAATCATTATTCAGGTGTGAATAAAGCATAAACTACTTGTGTCTAATTTGGCACTTGGCAACACATGTGTTGCTCCCAGGGTCCACAGGAGCCTCCCTGGGGAAGGACCTCCAGAGTGTGCTGAGTTTGCTGTCATGAGATCCTTAAAGATGATCTCACTCGAAACTTCAAAATTCTTCAGCAGCAAAAATATTCCTTCCCAAATTCTTATGTTGCACTCCAATGTATGAAAACAAAACAAAATAATATTTGTAAAATAATATTTGTAAAAAACAAAATAATATTTTGTAAGTTTTCCTTTGAAATCTTAAGTTAGACAGGATTTATTTATTTTTGATTAAACTAACTCACAAAACAAAGGCACTTTAGATGAACCTAAATATTTTCAGTTGCTCCAACGTTTCACATGACTTGATTTGCCTCAAAATTTCCCCTTCCCCTGTAAAAAATCTGAATTTATAAAGATAAGTAGCAACATAATGTTTAGAATTTTTCTTGAGAGGATACTTTTGGTTTCCAATTTAAGTGCCAAAGAAGAATCTCCTAATTAAAAGTATGCTTAAAAGAATTTGAGATCTACTTGTGAAGGAGTAATGGAAGAAGTATTTCTTAAATTGAGTTAAAATTCTCAGAAAATTAATCATTTTAACCATTGTAAAGTGCATTTGATTAGTAATGGGTAGACATGAGAAGTGGGAACATGAGGTTAAGGGGATAATTCTGTAAACTGGGCCCACTGTGATGACCTCCACATGCTTTCTTTTAAAAAGATACTTACCCACATCCCTTCCTGGCTTAAGTCAACAGATATGCTACCTTCCTCAGCAAATCACCTGTTATCTGTAGGAGAAAAGCAGACCCAAAAAGTCTCTTCTCTGCTAAGAACACAAATTACCCTGAAAGGGGCAGGGTCACTTTTGTGACCCCTAAACAAACCAGTTTCCAGAACTCAGGGAGAAAGGGATAATCCCCCCTCACCATGAAATCTGGAGGAACACATTCCAATTAGAAGTGGTCAGCACGGGCTGAAGTGACCCAGCATTGCCTTGGAGCTTTACCAAGCACAGTGGGGACTTAGAGGTTGGATGCAACCCTGCTCTCAGTGAAAAGTCAAGAGGTGGACCTGGGTGGTACTCTCTGAAACTTTCCCTGGGGATCCCCCTCCACATGAAACTGAAGGGCAGGAGGGGCATGCTGTCCACCTGAGAGGATCTGCTCTCTCCCTTGACAGTGTCCCCCTTCTCCCTTTTTCTTGTCCTCCTAATAAACACGCCTGTTACTCTGAGTGACATGTCTGAAATCTTTTTGGTGTGATCACAAGAATCCCTAAAAGAGGATCCCTGCAGCCACCTTGTTTCTGTGGACGAGTCTTCTCTCTGACACATTCATGACATTGGGTGAACATCATCACTGTCTAGTTGTGCAACATTTTCATCACTCCGTAAAGAAACCCTGTCCTCATTAATTATACATATCTTCACAAAAATTTTGAAGTAGTTAAAAAGTATTAAGGTAAAATAGAAGCAAATTAGAATAGCCAAGATGGTTTTAGTTTCTGATAAATGCCACTAAGGTAAAGTGGTAAAGAATGGCAGGGAATGGTGACCTTGATTTAAGACTTGAATAATGTGAAGGAGTGGACCACATGAAAGGCAAAGGAGGGGGCTGAAGGCAGGGTAAAGAGTCCATGCAAAGGTCTGGAGGTAGGAATGAAATCAGTGGGTTTGACAGAAATGAGACTCATGTTCTTAGAAGGGAACTTATCCAGGGAAGACAGCAGGGCCCGTATGTTACTTGGGGCTTGGAGTACCCTTTAAAATCAGTGGTGGGGGGCATTGACTTGGGCCCCAGCCGTTATCATGGTCAAGCTCTGCAGGTGATACTATGAAAATCCAGGGCACACATATCTGATGGAAGGCAAGAGGTCATGAAGTCATGCTGAAGGATTTGAATAATTGTCCCTCCCTATCTGCAGAGGTATGTTCCAAGACCCCTAGTGGATGTCTGAAACTGAGACTAGCACCACAACCTATATACAATATGTTTTTTTCCTATAATATATATCTATGGTAGAGTTTAATTTACAAACTGGCATATTAAGACAACAATAATAACAAAATAGAACAATTATAACAATATGTTGTAATAAAAATCGTGAATTTTTTTTTCTCTCTTGAAATATTTTATTATATTCACATTCTTTTCATGTAAGGAAGCACATTATAGCTTCTCTTTGGTATATTGGAATTGCCAGAATCACTACTCTTGTGTTTTGGGGCCACTGTTAAGTAAAATAAGACTTACCTGAACATAAGCACTGGTACCTTGACTATCAATCTGATAACTTAAGACAGCAATTACATGTCTAGTGGGTGGGTATTGGACCCTGTAGATGTGCTGGACAAAGGGATGAGTCACATCCTGTGCAGGATGGAGTAGGATGGCACGGGATTTTATCATACTACTCAGAGTGGTGTGTAATTTGAAACTTATAAATTGTTTACATCTGGAATTTTCCATGTCGTATTTTCAGACCGTGGTTGGCTACAGAAACAAAACCCTGGACAAGGTGGGGGGAGGTTGTCACAGTTGTTTCACAAAAAATGGTCTGAGAGAGAGTCATCTGTAAAATGCAGGAGTTCAGCTTGAGTCCTTTTCTGTGTATATATTGACCAGCTTAAACAGAATCTTTCTGGCATTATAAGTATTGATTTCATGAAACTGAGATGAATCATTCAGAAACCAAAGCTAAGGTGGCTGAAATGCTGTCATGTTGAGTCATTAGCAGTTTAAAAGAAAAACGAAAATAACATCTCATTATCTTCTTGCTCTTTCACAGCAACTTACAAGTTTATTTTATTGAAAATCATTGGTAGGGTCTGGGATTGTGGCTCCGTGGTAGAGCACTTGCCTAGTATGTGTGAGACACTGGGTTTGATTCTCAGCACCAAATAAAAATAAATAAATTAAAGGTTCATCAGCAACTAATAAAAATATTTAAAAAAAGCATTAGCCTAAAAAAAAAAAAAGAACATCATTGGTAGCCATCAGCATGGCAGGTAGCTGGTGAGGAAGGCCCTTGGCTGTGGCCTCTTTCCCCAGATGTGGAGATACATGTCCCTGCTTCTGTGGCCTGTGCTAGTATTTCTTGACTGGTTAACCAAGGTATGTTTAATTATACCATTCACTGGAGCATTCAGTCCTATCTAATGTCTGTAGACTTAAGGCTCTTGGGTCTAAGTGATTGAAATTGGATTTTTCTGTGGCTGTTCACTGCCACATTTCACTCAGACATCAGTAGATCTCTGAGAAGGAAAGCAAATGAGACTCCAGCTGTCCAGGTACTGTCAGTAAAAAAATGGTTTGAGGGAGCTTCTTTTTACAAAAACACTGGCTGTGGAATGTGTGTCCTCATTCCATTAACCTGATCTTTCTAGCAACGCTCTGTGGGTCCAACATGGTAGAGGCTGAGCAGGGATCATGGAGCCTAGAGTGAGGTACAAACAGGAGGCCTGTGCCCGGGGAGCAGGCCAGGGCTCAGCCTCAGAGCAGCCATCTGTGTCAGTGCTGCTTGTTACGTGTTCAGGAGGAATTCAATCCACCCATGGCCTGTGGGACTTTAGGCAGACAATCTGCTGCCTTGAGTCTCAGCTTCCTCATCTGAACAGAGGCCTGGTGGTAGGGTCTACTTCTCAATTAATTGCAATTACACTTGTCCTTTGCTCTGGCCAAGTTTCTGGGAGCAGCTCTAATAGAAGCCCCCAGCTAGGACCATCACAATGAGCCCTTCCACAGTTTTTCCCAGGTGGGCATCCTGAGCCTGGCTGGCCAGGAAGTTGCCCTCCTGGGTATCTCATTGGCTGAACATTCTAGTGCTTTGGCTGCCTTACCCCTGACCAGGCCTGGCTCTTAGTCCCTCAGGCTCCTGGGCTCTTTCTATAGGGACAGAAATCCCATAGGAGGCTCTAAGAATAGAGAACTTTCCTGGACTCTCATTTCCAAAGACCTAACTGAGTTTGCAATACTAAATAAATAGTGAACAAAGTCGACCACCTTTCTTCTGCCAAACTTTCCCATTTCTTTTTCTAAAATCTGGGTTAATTGCTTCCTGACCCTTTCCTCTGCAAGAGCACCCCCTGCTTTTAGAATACTTGCTATAAAGCTGGTACCTCATAAAAGAGAGAAATACATTGAACTCCCAGAAACTTAAGAAGTCCAATGTTGTCTGAGAAAAATTATAACCTAGTAAGAAAATCTTAAAAAAATATTTTTATTAGCTTCTTGAGTAATGGAATTTAGTCAGGACTTTAGACAGAGCCAAATTTGAAATCTGTTATTATTTAGTATTAGTTAACAACAACAACCAAAAAAAATATATCCTGCTCTCCATTTTAAGCAATGATTTAAATATTAACTTTCTTTAGAGATCTTAAGGGAAAAATAACCATCAAACCTAGCACAAACTCAATTAGGTTATTATTTTTCTTATAATCTTCAGAGGGTAACTATTGTCATTTGGTGGAAATCCCAGATCCTGAAGAAGTCTTCTCACTTTTCAGTTTTGCTGTTTTCCATTCTATCTACTCAGCTCCACCCGCCACCTCTCTCCATCTCCTGCTGTAAGGGACTGGCTCCTTCATGGAACCATGGTGACATTGTACAGTGTACATAGGCCACATGGCAAGACTGGTACTAAAATTGAACCAAGATTTTTCAGCATGCCTTTGATCTTCCCAGACCATGGGATTGATCAATGAGGTTTGTGAGGTATTGCCATTTCTTTTGCCTTGCTGGTCTCAAGGGGGCTTCTGTTAGAGTTCTCTCAGGTTCTGATGAGGTATGTAGTTTGCTACTGCTTCCCTTGGGCACAGCTGCAGATGCTAAGACTGTTTTATTGCTGTGTGGCAGGGTGTCCCATCGTTTCCATGCTGTTTTCTGGTCCTGCTGTTCCCAGGCTGCTTGTGTGAGGACCTGGGGAGCTGGTACCTTTGACTACTCTTCTTTTGGCCATGTCACTTAATTAACTGTCAGAACCTAAGAAGGGCTGCTTATTACTTTGATTGTTGAATCTGTCCCGTCAGGCTCTGCCTGGCCTTTTGCTCAACATCTCCTCTTGTTCTAGGATTCCACCATTATAGTGTGGATCTAATATGTCCCCCCAAAGTGTCCTGCTGAAGGCTTATTCCCTAATGCAGGAAGATTCAGAGGTGGGGCTTTTGGACAATGCTTGGAACATGACCTCATCAGTGGATTAATCCTCTTGATGGATTAATCCATTGATAACTGAATGGACTCGTGGGAGGTGGACCTGGTTGGAGGATGTAGGACACTGGAGTGTGCCCAGCAAGGGTATCTTCTCCCCACCTCTCCACCACCCTCCCCGTCTCTCTGCTTCCCAGCTGCCATGAGTGAGAAGCTTTCTTCCACCATGACCGTCCACCATGCTTCTGCCTTGGAGCCAGATGACCATGGGCTGAAACCTCTGAAATCATGAGATAAAACAAATCTTTGCTCCTCTAATTTGCTCTTGTCAGGTATTTTGGTCTCAGCAATGAAAAACTGACAAACACACACCCCAGGTTCAAGTATGGATTTGGGACTCTTGGCTTGTTCTGCAGCATCTCTTTCATCAGCACCCTTCCAACTTCTAATTGTGGGCAGTCTGTCTTCTCTGTGGTCTCTTTTCTGCTCGGTCAGAGGCCTGGAGTCCTGAGTATTTGAAGCCATGGACCAGTAGTGAGTCATCTGTAGAAATGGGAATGCTAGCCCTTCTCTGCCAGTCAGACCAAGCACCAGCTGAGGTAGGACTACCAGGGGTCTGATCTGAGATCTTCCTGGCTCTGAAAGTCTCAGATGTGTCCAGGAGCTCATCTGTGTTCTTAGAAGATTTAGATGGCAGAGCATAGGTGGCCAAAGGAGCCATTCCTTTTTCAGATATCCAAGAAGCAGTGATAATAGCTAGCCTGAGAGGTTTTTGTGAAGATTAGTGAGATTATTAGTTAATAATATGTGCAGAAGCTCCTAGGACAGTGGCCCTAGTTCTCTGGATTCCAAATTACTTTCTGCATTGTGATCATGCAGGTTATAACTAGGATACTATAACTATTAACACTTTTATAGCTTTGCAGCTTTCAAAACTCTAGTCCTTCTATTGCCTTGTTGGAGCATAACCTAACCCAGCAGGTAGATAACATTCCATACACAAAGAAATAAGTCTGTGAGCTAATCTAACAGTCCTGCTGGATAGCATTTTGGAAAACCTTTGGAATAGAGGGATATTATCATAGTTTGGGCACCTGGGGATGGAACTGTCACACAGAAGGGCCAGCACTCTCTGTGTATGGCACCTGTGCCATTAGGAGAGTCACTCAGAATTGAAGGGAACTGAAAATGTGGCTGGAACAGGCAACACAGCAGCTGGCAATGGGATGAGCCTGTGCTGTGGAGCCTGGTCTGAACCTGGGGTATCAGGGGTTGGGGAGGGAAGGCAGGGAGGATGGGGGAGGTAAAGGATATGGATTCATTCCTTCCCTGCACTGGTGTCATGATGGGTGAAGGGGATGAGATGGACAAGGCTGGGATTGGATGGAGTGAGGAAGCGGGTTGGGATCCCAGAGCCTTGAGATCAGCTCATAGGGTTCAAGGCCAACTCAGGATGGTGAATCCAAGACTAGGGAATGCTGTGAAGAACCTGGAAGTAGGTCCTGCCTGAGCCCTCATCCCATACAAATTTTCTGCATGCTGCCTCATTAAACAAGGACCTTTCATATTCTAGGGGCTGGAAAACACCTTCATGTCCCTCTGGACAGAGGAAAAGGTGCAGGATAGAGTATGGGAGTTGCTAGGGTGGTCTCAAGACCACCTCACCTTAAGAGATGACTCAGGGATTGCCAGAAGTCTCCACAGGCTAATGGTGCAGGTGGTTGCACAGGTTACCAATCACAAACATGTTCACATCCATGAAGGTTGAATGCAGTGAGACCTGCGAGAAGCCTGTCACAGCAATCCAAGTGTGGACTGAGTGTGGAGACAATGTTGGATGCCCACAGCATTTACTAGTGGGTTAGATATGGTCTATAGAAGAATAAACAAACTCTAAGAGGACTCAATGTCACTAAGCAACTAGAATATGAAGAAATCACAGTGAGCTGAGAAACGGAGCCTGCACATGGAGGAGAGATTAAATGTTTGGATTTGGACATGCTGAGTTTGAGAGGTGCACAAAACACACTGGTGGACGGGCTATAGTCGAATATATGAGTCCAGTCTCAATATGGGGCTATTTCTATCCTGTCTTTTCCCACCTCTCCTCTGCAAAGAACTAACTGCTATATTTCAGTGTCCCTACCAGCCACTGAGCAGGTCCCTAGCATGGCACAAGTATTTTAAGTGGCTTTGTTGAGATATAATTCATTTACCATACGGTTCACCCATCTAAACTGGACTATTGGATGGGTTTTAGTAGATTCACAGACTTGTGCAGCCTTTACCCTGGTCCATTTTTAGAAAATTTGTGTTACCATTTAAAGAAACCCATACTCATTAGAAAACACTCTCCATTTATTCTTCTGTTACTTTAAAATGTTAATTATTCCTATTTTAAGCCAGTCTGTCTTTTAATGATAGAGATTCCTGTGCTATTGTTTTTGTATTACTTGTTGATAACAATTATTCAAAAATAGCTTTTGTATGAATAAACCACAATTTGATATTAAAGCATATAAAAATATGATGCTAGGATTGTGTATCTTTAAAATGGGATGACCTCTTTACCTTTCTGTGCTGTTTGTGTGGCTGCCTGCCATATTTTTCAGAATTACTTGAAAAGCTGATGGAGGTCTGTGGAGATAAGTGATCATTACTTTTTTTCTTGGCTTTATTTTTCTAGCATCTATTGTAAACAAAACAGAAGAGTCTTTCTAAGCCTGGGACAAATATCTCAAATGCAAGGAATTCAACAATGGAAAATGTAATATCAACGGTTAGACTATCATATACTCATGGCATAAGTCACATCTGCTCATTAGACTTAATTCCAAAGAACAACCACAAAAGCAAAGAGATTTCTGAAAGTCCTCTGGGAGAAATAAAGTCGTTGATACATTCTTGGTTTTTTAACTGTTTTATAACATTGGGAAGAACACTGTCCCATTTTGACCAAGCGTTTCTGGTTTATATTGCAGATTGTTGGAGCTGGAGACCACCACAAAGACCAATTCCAACACCTTCATTTCAGAGTCAAGGAAACAGTCCCACCCTGAGACTTCCCAGTGGGGGAGTGGTAGAGTTCACTCAAGAGCAGAAGCATGATGTATTAATTCAAACACTATGAATTACAACTGGGTCTGCAGCATAGATTGATAATCTCCAAATATTATTTTAAGGCTTAGAGACTTTTGCCCCATGATGTCTTATGTAGAAAAGCAATCATTCTGAGGAAATAGCACATCTGCCTGTTTCCTTTGGTTCTGTGGCCCTAAGTTGGTTTAGTGAGTCTTAAGACTGTTTTGCAACATCTCTCCTTTGTTCTCTTCTGGAATATAGGACCCAACTCTGAATGTATTTACTTGGTTCTCTTCCCTCCTAAGCTGTGACAGCTGTGATCATGTCTGTCTTACATGGAACTGTATATCTCTATGTGTGAACTCAAGAAATATTCACTCAGCTCTCTCACCTGACAGGTCCTGCTCAAATTGCTGGTAACACAGGCATGAGGAAAACAGTGCTGCTGCTGGAGCCAAAATTCCATGGGGCAAGGATGAGCAGAGGGAAAACAATCAAATAAAGAAACCACCAAAGACACATTGTGGGAAAATATGACAGAGGGAGAGAATAGGAAGTTGCAGAGCAGTAGGAGGGCTGAATTCAGTTGCTAGCATGAGTGGTCAGAGAATTCATCTCTAGTAGAGTGACATTTACATTCAGGAATAAAGAAATGAAGAAGGAGTGATGCCTATTAGGGAAAACAAGTGGAAAGGCCCTACGCTTGTATGGTCAGTTAGAGAGACAGCAATTAGGCCAGTGTGGAACAGAGCTGGGACAAAATGAGTTAGAAGATGTGGAAAGAAAGGTTGAAGGGAGTCTTTTTCAGGGTTCTGCAGGCCTTTGTGAGATTTGGAACAGAAGCACTAAAGCAGAGGGGTCACATAATCCCACTTTGCTTTTGAAAAGCTCCCTCTTACAGCTCTGTTGAAATGGATTGTAAGAAGCAGAGGTAAGAAGCAGGGAGACCAATCAAAAGGCTTCTGCAGGAATACAGCTCAGTAATGGCAAATCTATCCATCCAGTTCACCATGCATCTCAGCTCCACAGTTTTCATTGCTTACATTTCAATCCACCTGCAAATCCTCTTGGCTGTACCACCCAGATATGCCCAGAAGCTGATCACTTCTTATCACCTCCATCACTCTCACTCCAAGGTACCCTTAATGTCTCATCTCATTATTGCAGTTGGCTTCCCAGCCTCAATTCTGCCTATGGTGTTCTCTTAACATATTAGCCAGTGATATCAGTCAGTGGTTCTATTAAAGTGAAAGTCAGGGGACTGATGTCATTGTAAATAGTAAAGAATTCCAAAACTCTGTCTTCATTAAAGCAGCAATTAAATTGGCTTGTTCTAATCAACTTTTCCAGACTCTGGATTTAATGCAACATCTGTCAAATATTTCACAAAGAACATAATTTCTAAGTGTTTCACCACTTCCCAGCTTGGTGGTAGCTGTGGGGATGGCAGCCCCTGTTGCTAATACAGGCATTATTTTCAAAGAATTATGGTTGTATGTCTGTGTGATGGTTCCATGAACGATTAGCCAGGGGATTGCTTTTGTTTCACCTGCCTCGGAGCCTTCTCAGGGCTAGAACAGACTCTAGCATGATATTTAACAAGGCACTTAAAGCAAATATACTAGCTGGGCTGGGGCCAGGGATAATAGATAGTAAAAGCAGCACAGTTTGGAAATCTTTGGAGCATCCTGAAGAAGGATGTGTGTGAATAAGGATTTGAAAAGCTTCACATATACCAGGGAATCTAAAATAACCACGAGGAGGCACATGCTAAGAAAAGACTGGGGAAGACTCTTAACTTTCATCTGATTGAGGGTTTGCTCAAGCTGGAAGGGAAGGCTAAGTGAATGTAAATGGTCTTGCCTTACACTAAATGAGCCTCCACACCGCTGATTTGCAAAGGATTGGGGAGTATTTCATTATGTCAGTGTCAGAAATTCAAGCAAATCTCTGATAAATCACCACTTGTCCACTAAGCCTGCAGAGGTCTTAGTCTTGTCAACTAAGGTGGATTGACTTCAGTAGCAACTACATGCAACAAAGAATACAGTCTTTATGAACAATTCAGAAGCATCAGGAATCAAACAACTACAGTCTACAACTAACGCTAACAACAAACCCTGGGGAGAGATCATGATTTCCAAAGTTACACATAATAATATTAAAGATAGCTAATACTCAAAAAAAGTGACATCATTTGCAGAGACAAGAATCATCCACACAAAGGGAAAAAAATGAACAGAGGTTGTCCCTGAGGAAGATGTAACACACCTTTACTATTAAAAAATATTAAATCAATAATCTTAAGATCATGAGCTAAAGGAAAACTATAGAACAAAGAATTATAGGAAACCAGGGAAATGATGTCTAAAGAAATGGGGAATATTAACAAACAGAAAATATAAAAGAAATCAGATTGGAATTTTGGAGCTAATAGGTACTGAAGTTGAAATAAAAAATTGATTAGAAAAGTTTAACAGCTGATTTGAGCAGGAAGAATAAAGAATCATCAAAATTGAAGATAGCTCAATTTATTCAATCTGAGAAGGAAAAAGGAAAAAGAATGATCAAACACACAGATGCTAGGAGATCTGGGGAGCACCATCAAATATTCCGACATGTTCACAATGGGAGTGTCAGAAGAAGAAGAGGAAGGAGAACAACACAAAAAAGATATTTGAAGAATCCCATTTTAGTCAACTTTTTCCTTGCTGTGACTAAAAGGATCTGACCAGCACAATTATAGAGGAGGAAAAGTTTATTGTAGGGCTCATGGTTTTAGAGGTCTTAGTCCATTGAAGGCTGGCTTCATTCCTCAGGGTTTGAGGTAAGGAAGATCATCATGGTGGAAGAGTGTGGCAGAAAGAAGTAGCTTGTATCATCAGGAAGGAGGGAGAGAGGGAGAGAGGGAGACAGGGAGAGAGGGAGAGAGGGAGAGAGAGGGAGAGAGAGGGAGAGAGAGGGAGAGGGAGAGGGAGAGAGGGAGAGAGAGAGAGAGAGAGAGAGAGAGACAGACTCCACTCTCCAGATCAAAAATATATCTCATAGCCACGCCTCAATTCCCACCTCCTTCAGCCACACCCTACCACTTCAATTAATTCCAGGTGGGATTAATTCACTGATTGGGTTAAGACCCTTATCACCCAATTATTTCTCCTGTGAACCTTCCTGCATTGTCTCACATGTGAGCTTTTGAGGGACACCTCACATCCAAACCATAACAAATCCCCAAAGTCCCCAATTTGATGAATAACCCATATTCACGTATCTGAGAATCTTAACTCCAAGTAGGATAAACATGAAGAGATTCATTCTATAACACGTTATTTCAGACTTTTAAAAGACAAAGTCAAAAAGAATTTTGAAAGTAGCACTTGAGAAGCAACTTGTCTTGTTCATAGAAAAGGGAGGATCCTCAAACTAATGGTCAATCTCATCATCAAACATGGAGGCCAGAAGGAAGTGAGATGACACCCTTAAAGTGCTGATAGAAAAACTGATTAATCAAGAATTCTGCCAGGCAAAACTATTCTTCAGGAATAAAGAAGAAATTAAAGCATTCCCAGATAATGAAAAATTGAGGGAGTTTATCACTAGGAGGCCTACCCTGTAAGAAATGCTGAAGGAATTCCTTCAAGATGAAATAAAAGGCCATCTCACAGTTACTCAAAGCAATAAAAGCACCAGTAAAAGTACAGAGGTACACATAAATGCTAATATTGTATTTCTGGTTTGTAACTCCTCTTTTTTCTTTTTTTTTCTGATATCGTTTAAGACTCCAGTGTATAACACAATACAACTTTATGTTAATGGTCACTCAATATGTAAATATGTAATTTGGAGCAGTAATAGTGATGGGACTTTATGGTAGCAGTTTTAGATGCAATTGAGGCTAAGTTGTTTTTAATTCAAGCTACATTGTTATAAATTTAAGTTGTTAAATTCTCTGGATTACAAAGTAGGAAATAAAGAAAAGTAACTAAAAAAGATTTTATTGAGAAAATAAGTAAAAATTTTACAGAAAAGAACGTGAAATAGAATTAAATGGACTACAAAAATAAACAAAAAATGAGGCAGTAATGAAGGAAGGGATTGGGAAATTAATGTTTATAGCAGCTCAATTCACAATAGCTAAACTATGGAACCAACCTAGGTGGCCTTCAATAGATGAATAGATAAAGAAAATGTGGTATTTATACACAATGGAGGATTACATGGCCATAAAGAAGAATGAAATGGTGGCATTTGCTGGTAAATGGATGGAGATGGAGAACATCATGGTAAGCAAAATAAGCCAATCCCCCAAAACCAAAGACTGAATGTTTTCTCTGACATGCAGATGCTAATTCACAATAAGCCAGAGCAGTGCTAGGGGAGAATATAGTTACTTTAGGTTAGGTGGAGGGGAGTGAAGGGGGGAGGAGATATGGGGATAGGAAGGATAGTAGAGTGAAACAGACATTATTACCTCATGTACATATATGACTGCATGACTGATGTGATTCTACAACATGTACAATCAGAAAAATGAGAATTGTACCCTGTTTATGTATGATATATCAAAGTGCATAAATGCATTCTACTGACATGTATAACTAAACATTGCAACTAGTTTCACAGAAATACAGATCAACAGAGACAATAAATGATTACATGCCAACAAATTGAATGACCTAAAAGAAATGGGTAAATTCCTAGAAACAAACAATCTCCCAGGACTGAATCATCAAGAAATAGAAAACCTGAACAGACCAAAAGCAATCTGAACAGACCAAAAGCAAGTAAATATATTCACAATACAACACCTCCCCAAAAAGAAAAGCTCAGGACCAGATAGCTTCACCGGTGACTTTTTGCCATGTGCTTAATAAAAATTAACACCAATCCTTTTCAAACTCTTCCAAAAAATTATAGAGGAGGGAAGACTTCATAACTCACTCCATGAGGCCAGCATTACACAGGCATAAAAGCAAGATGAAGACAACTTATGAAAATCGCTCAATCTAAGTCACCACATTACTTGAATTTAGGGTAAAAATACATGATTATCTCAACTGATTTAAAAAAATTCTGTGCTGGGTACATGGTAGCAGGGTCTGTAGGAGTTTCTTGGAGGAAAGGTGGACAATGACTTCAAATATCAGTGATAAAGGAGACCACTAACACCACTTCCAGGCCATGAGTTGAGAGACAGGGAAACCAGCAAACACTTGTGCAGATCCTGGGAATCCAGGGTGAGCCCTGAGTCAACTACGTACTGACGGAAGAGGTTGAGTATTTTCTGAGGAAGAACTGTGAAGGACATGCAGCATCAGGATGGATGTGAGTTGGGGCCAGAAAGGCGGATGCATGAGCAAGTCTGGGGGTAAGGGATGACTGTGGTCTTTGAAGTCCTGTTGTTAGGGAAACCCAGAGGCTGGCTAACGCTCCCCACTTACAGGAATGAATGGATATATGCATTGATGAATGGACTGTAGAGATGGCTGAATGCTTCAACCAACTGGGCCTCAGCCTTAGTTAGAATTGGGATAACCACCTCCCTGTGTTTTAATATCTATATTAGTCAGCTTTGTGTCACTTCCTCAGTTGTTAGATGACAAGATACCTGAGAAAAACAATTCATAAGGAGGAATAGCTTATTTTGCCTCATGGTGTCAGAGTTTTCAGTCCATGGTCAGAGGGCTTGTGGGGAGGAAGCATATTGTGGTGGGGACCACGTGGTAGAGCAAAACTGCTCACCTCATGGCAGCCTAGAGGCCAAAAAGAGACAGGAAGGGGCTAGGATCCCCATATGTCCTTCAAGGGCACACCCCCAGTGACCTAGCTTCCCCTCACTAGGTCCTACTTACTAAGGTTCTACTATCTCCCTATAGTACTACAGGCTGTGGACTACGCCTTCAACACCAGGGTCTTGGGGACATTCAAGATTTAAGCTATAGGAATAACAGCAAACATGATAACTGATTTTATTGTTCAAGTGATTTCCTTTCAAAATCAGTTGAGGACCTTGCCAGATGTGGAGTCTTTCAGAACCTGCAGGTATATGAGAAAGAGGCACAAAAGTGTGAAATTCTCTTATTTGGAACAGAAGCTATAGGTAGCCATATTTTGACTCTGATGTTCAAGACCTGGAGCTGGTGCATCCTTTGCATGTGTGCATGCAGCCACTTTGGATTTCTCAAGGCTGCCCACTGATCCTTCTGGAGAGGACTGTGGTAGCTTATGCAGTGTGTGTCCTGCATTTCTTGCAATGTCCTTTCTCTTCTTTCTTTTCAGAATTCTCTTTCTGTAAAGAGAAACAACTGACTTATAAACATGTGTGTTCTTTCAACACAAGCTTCAAATGAATGTCTCAATTCCCTGGGAAGACACAGGGCAGGCCTCAATCTCTCAGCTAGGACTCACTTTTCCCTATTAGATATTCTTGCCATCAAAGATTAGGACATGCCACATTTTCATAGCACTTCCTCAGTTGTTAGATGAGCAATACATACATCTGTTGCCTTTCTCAAGGAAGGTAGGGAACAAATGAAAAGAGCCAACTGGTCCAGCATGGTGGTGCATGCCTGTAATCCCAGTAGCTCTGGAGGCTGAGACAGGAAGATTGCCAGTGCAAAGCCAGCCTCAGCAAAAGCAAGGTGCTAAGCAACTCAGTGAGACCCTGTCTCTAAATAAAATACAAAATAAGCCTGGGTATGTGGCTTAGTAGTTGAGTGCCCCTGAATTCAATCTGTAGCCACCCCCCGCAAAAAAGAGCCAACTGTTTATAACACACTTGATCTTCCTCTTTTTCCACCCATATACACCTGATACTGAAGGATTTAACATGAAGGAGTAATGCTTTGCCTTAATGTAGGAGGTAAAATGTTGGGCATAGGTGTTAACTAATTCTTAGAAAATTAAAGGTGAATTGGAAGAATTAAAACCTAGACAAGAGACAGCTCCATTAAGGAAATTATATTACAAAATATGAGGAAAAATTCCACCTTGGTGGCCTGGACACCCCAGGATGGTTGAGAGGGAAGGCAGGAGCTCAGTGTGGCCTGACAGCCTCAAATGTAGGTTTGGTTTTAGTGCCCGGGATTGGGGTCTGTTTCCTCGACTCCCCATGCATGGCAAGTTTTGCATCTTTACCAGAGTGTTCACACTGCTCATTCCCAACCTCACACCCTCTTCTGGACAGTGCTTTGCCCCTTCCCTGAAGTTCATATTTTGAATTTCTGTACCTCAATGTGATCTATTAGGAGGTGGGTCCTTGGGGAAATGATTAGGTTTAGAAGAAGTCATAAGGGCAAGGTCCTCATGATAGGACTACAGTCCTGATAAGAACAGAAAGAGATATGAGAGCTCACTGTCTCTGTCTTGTGAGGAGGACACAGTGAGAAGAGAGCGGTGTGCAAGCCAAGAAGAGAGCCTTCACCAGGGAAGCACTCAGTTCACACCTTGATCTTGGACATTAGCCTCCAGAACACTGAGTGAGAAAGGTCTGTTGTTGAGGCCCTGCCGATCTTGGTGTTGTTATGGCAGCCCTAGCAGGCTGGTACAATGCTGCTGAGATGTACTTCCTAGGTGTCCACAGGGATAACTCAAAATCCTTTCTCATAAATTCACCTGGGGATTCTGACAGGTTCTCTGCACTCTCAGGCTGCCTTGGGATATCCCCAGCTCCCCTGGGTGGGCCATGCATGCAGGGGCTGATCTCAGGGGGCTTTCCAGTCTCCTTGCTTGACTGTGGAATACTCTAGGGTCCACCATTGTCTTTTAATTGTGTCCTCAGAATCCAGTATCATGTCTGGGATTTGGGACACCCTCAATAAATGTGTGCTGAATGAAAGAACCAATGAATTGCAGTGATATGCCAAGGTGAAAATCTGCATATTAAATTATCACAAAAACACAACAATATATTTTGGTGAAATAAAGCCACAGAACTGGTTCAACCATGGCCTTTTGGTTTAAATCAACTCATAAACCTGTTGATGGTCTACTTCACTTCATATCCTTGATGACTGCAATGTCACTGAAAAATAAACAGATCTGCCTCAGGAAGCCTTATTTGAACTGAAGCAAGGAGAGATACATTCTTATGTGTTTAATACCCATTGAAATGTCATTTAGACTTTTTTTCTTCAGAAAGTGGGAATAACATCACAGCTTCTTGAAACTGCTATGATTTCCAAGGGATTTTTGGATACATTTTTAAGTGAGAACAGGTTTTGCATCATACTACAGATTTGGGGAGGAACAAAGTTCCCTTTCTCGAATTTCATTATGAAAATAAAAGGCAAAACCAGATTATAAGCAAGAAATGCCGTGGATATAAAATGAAGTGTTTAAATAGTGTTTTGAATTCCTGCTTCCTGTCTTGTGAGTGTAGACCCTCCTAGTACACATGCTACCTCTTCCTAGATGGGGACAAATTTCTTTAGGTGCCAGGTTTGGCTAGCCAGGCTGCATGGTGGTCCTGAAATATGCCTTAAACACTGTTACATTGTGAAACAGCTTTCTTTTTTATGCCTTAGTTTCCACTTGGAGTTTGTCCATAGAAGAAATTTGGAAGACTAAAATCCACATAAATCCATGTTTATCCAGTTCTACACCATTCTTATTTCTAATTCTTGGAAACTGGAGCCTTTCATAATAACTAATTGTTTGAGGATTTACTTTCTTGTTCTGTTGCAGTTTTCTTGATGTTTACTGCCCATTTCCCAGCACACTGACAAGGAAATGGAGTGAACGTGCCCTGACACAGTCTATGCATGGTTCCCTCTATTGTCTTTGGCTATGACAACTCAAGTTCACAGGAAGGAAATAGAGGTTGGGGGTCAGTTCAGTTTCTTGGCTACATTTTCATATGAACTTGGGGACACATTCCCCATTCTCTATATATCAGTTTTACTCTTGTCTGTATCTCTATGTGGGTCGTACTTTGCCACTGGGGTAGATGGGATTATTTGACAGTGGAAAAAAAGCCAGCAATCCTGTCAAAGATGCATTGTTCTCATGAAGGATGCAAGAACAGCCTTCCCCACACCTTATCTAATTATTCTAGTCTGTTATGGAATCATTGAATTATGTGGGATGTTAATATGGATTGCCTGAATCAGAGATACTGAGGTAAGGAGAGACGTGCTATAAATAAGAGAAGCCCAGAGGAGCTTCCTCAGCCTCTCCAGACTGTGGTTTCATCATCTGCAGAACAGAAGGAAGCATGTATATGTCAGGATAGGTGTCAGGGCTTGCACTAGGGCATGTGCATGAGGTGCCACCTCTGGTCCCTGCAGGAGGTTGGTGCCTAGTTAAGGACCATCCTCTTCCATCCCCTTCATGCTTCACCACCTTCCAGTCTAGAGTCCTCATTCTGCATTATTCGAGGAAGACCCACTGTAAGTCCCACAGCCCTGAGTTTGAAGATGAGGTCTTCCTTTTCACAATAACCTTTGGGAAAATTATCTACATTAGCCTGCTTTCTGTTTTTAATAACTCAATATAACAGACTGAGTAAGGTTTAAAGAAAATAGATTTATTTTGGCTCATGGTTCTGGAGGTCAAGGTCAAGGGGCTGTACCCAGTAATGGTGTTCTTTCTAGAAGAGCCCCAGAGCATTGTATGGCAAGATACAGGGAGCATGTGTGTTCATGCATACATGTGTTCTGGTCTCCCTCTTCTTATAAAGCCAAGAGGATTCAATCAAGAGGGAGGGGGTCCATTCTAATGAACTTATCTAATCCTAATCACCTTCCTAAGGCTCTGCCTCTAAACACCACAGTTGGATGAAATTTCCACCCTCTTACTTCATGATGGGGAATAAACTCCAACATAAGTTTTGGAAGGGTCAGAGCATATTCAAACCAAAACATGATCTCACTTTTCGTAAACCTCAGGGTCTTCTGTAAAAAGACAAAAGTACTTATTGTGCTGTTTTGAGGACATGAAAAACACTGTGAAACATTTAATATGTTCCTAGCACATCTCATGTGAACTATTTATTTTATATATTCTATAAACACTAATGACTACATATAATAAAATGCCTTCCAACTAGACCTCATAACAAAACTACCTGAAATTCACTGACATTTTACTTTTTAATTTCTAGAACCATCATATGCCAAATGCCCTTGGGAATTCTACATATATTTTTCAAGAAATGAATTTGGAGGTCTAATGGTTGGTAGAGAAAGACATATTTGGTTTTGTTTTTTTATTCTTATGTTCTTTTCTCACAAAGTGAGAAATCGATCATCAGCAACCTTAGTTTAAAAGAGTGTTAAACATAAAGTATAAACATATTTATCTTTACATAATATGTTGAGGAAAACACAAACTCAAAGTATATTTATAAAATATATTTAATTGCTTATTTATCCTGGGATTTTACAACAACTACGTGTTATGAAAAATGTCCTAGGCTAGGGATCAGCACCCTTCTGAAAAGGACCAGATGGTAAATATTTGAGGCTTTGCAAGGCCGTCTTGTCTCTGTTGCAGGGGCTCATCTCAGCCATTTTAGTGTAAAAACAGCTGTAAATAATACAGAAGGGAAAAGTGTGGCTACAGATCAGTAGACCTTTACTTATAAAAACAGAGGCAGACCTGCTTGGGCCTGTGGCTGCCCTTTGCCAGCTCCCACCCTGGGCTGTGTGGCTCAGCTTCTTACCAGCTGTGTGGCACAGGCAAGTCCTGTTCTCTCTCGGTATCTTGTGTTCCTCATTTCCAAGGAAGGGTGGGTCTGAAGGTTCTAGAACAAATGTATATAAATTGACCTAGCATAATGCCAGGTGAGAACAAATGGAGCTCATCCTGATCCTTTATGCCTGGGGACCAAGATCCATGCTTCTACTCATGTTTAATTCTGGAGCAGGGAAGGCACTTTGTACCCTCTCTGTTGGTAGTGACAGGGTGCTGTGTTGGCAAGGGTCTCGAGACAGTCGGATTTGGTGGGGAGGTTGAGGTCTATTCCTGGATTAATAATGTTTCTTTTTGCCTGCTACTACTTCAGTTTTTTTTCAGTCAATTTCTCCTGACTTTTTCAGTCCATCTTTCTTTTCTTTTTCTTTCATACACTCCTTGCTTTCTCTCATAGTGAAAAGGGAATTATATTTATATTGCTGGGATGGACAGAAGACCTTGGTATGACTATTTCTTAGGTATTTTGTATGTTTTAAAACATAGTTTTACTCTGATGCTTAAGGAAAATGTACATTCCCATGGATTAGTATTTTATTTTAAAACATGATAAAATTGTTACTAGATGTTTGTATATATGTATAAGAGATTGTCAAACTTATTTTAGGAAAATCTCTTATTTTCTAAGCTCTTTTTTCCCCCTGGTCCCTAGAATTACCAAGAAATGGTTAATTTCTACCTTTCCTGGTGGGATGCAGAGGAGACTACAGCTTTGCAGCTCCATTCTCTACGTCCGCCTGTGCTGCTTCCTTCCTGGGGTAGACACCACTCCTGCAGAGGGGACAGTCTTCCAGAAGCTTTGTGTGTAGGCAAGTATTCTGCAAAGATTCCTTTTCTGTGTTTGTATGTTGAGGGTGGCCCATAACACTGTTTCTGCCATCAACTGCAGCATGTAGGGTTTCCCAAGACCACCCTCAAGTTCAAAAATTTGCTAGAAGGACTTACAGAACTCACTGAAAATTGTTGCACTCATGGCTATCATTTAATACAGTAAAAGGTGAGAGAGTGAAAATAGCTAAAGGGAGAGATGTGGGGGAAGAGCTGAAGAGATTCCAAACACAGAGTTTCCAGTTGTCTTCTTGGTGGAATGAGGGACAGGGTTAACTCCTGCTGGTTGTGAGGCATGACAATACTGGTGGGATTCTGTTTTAGTCAGCTTTGTGTTGCTGTGACCAAAAGGTTCAACAAGAACAATTTAGAGGAGGAAAATTTCCTTTGGTGCTCACGGTTTCAGAGGTTTCAGTTCGCAGATAGCTGACTCCTTTGCTCTGTGCCAGAGTGACACAGAACATCAAGGTGGAAGGGCATGGCAGAGGAAAACAACTCAGGACATGACATCAGAACGCAGAGAGAGACTAAGCTCTGTTCACCAGGGACAAAGCACACCCCAAAGACCCTATCTGCCTATAGTTACTATCCAGTTAATCCCTCTCAGTGAATCAATGCACAGATTAATTTAAGGCACTCATGATCCAATCATGTCACCTCTAAACCTTCCTGCATTGCCTCACACATGAGCTTTTGGGGGACACCTCGTATCTAACCCATAACAGGTACTGACCACTAAAGAAGCTCACCTAACTTTTGCTTTCCAGAGAGTACTGGGATGCCATCACATATTCTTGAGTTGATTGCACACATATCTGACTTTAAGTCTCCAGTCTGTCCAGGGAAGGAGCAGACACTACATGCCCCAAAGCCCCATCATAAATCACATTGTTAAACAGTCCAGTGACCCAAGTTCCCAGACTCAGCTGAACTTCCTGGTTGGAAATACTATGTATATGTGAACACACAACATTGCTGGGAGGGCTTAGAGGACAGCTGGATGATCCCCCTAAACTTTTCTCCAAGTGTCACTTCCCTTGACTGAACCTGTTTGCCTTAACTATATATACCATACCATAGCCCAACAACTTTAGAAGAATTCTGTGAATTCAGCTGGAGGAGGGAATAGAGGGTAGGAGGAAGCTCCACACTCAGAGGAAAACAGAAATACTTATGAAGGTCACACAATGAGACACAGACCACCCAAAACAATGAAGCAAAGGGGTGGAGGGACAGTTTTCCTGGAATAAGCTAATTAAAAGGAAGCTGGAGAACCTATATCAAGTTTTACAAAGCAGACTTCAGGACAAGGATGAGATCCTGCAATATGTATAATCAGAAAAATGAGAGACTACACTCCATTTATGTATTTTCTATCAACATGTATAAATGCATTCTACTGTCATGTACAACTAGTTAGAACTAATAAAATAAAAAAATTAAAAAGGTACAGTGAATAATGATCGAAGAGTCAATAATATGAGAAAACAGTGTCAAACATGTATGCACCTAATAACAGAGCAACAAACACAAGGCAAAAGTTGGTAGAATGAAAACAAGAAGTGGACAGATCCACTCTTATAGTTTGAGACTCCAGCTTTCAGCGATGGATATATCAGGTGAGCAGAAAGTAAGAACACTATATCAAACTGATTTAGTCTTCACAAAGAGACTACCCTTGAAGCTAGAAAGAAAGGAGAGGGGAAAAATGTACCATAAAATTCCTACCCAAAGAAGTTTGGACTTATTTATTTTAGAGAAATTAAACTTGAATACAAAGAAAAACAGTTCATGAAAAACAGGCATAATTTTAAGAAATTGACAAGTATATTGCTATATAGTGCAATATTTTAACATATCTTTCACATTAGTTGATGTATCAATTAGACAAAGTTTAGGGAATGTCAGTTATGAACTTAACAAGTTTGATATAACTGGTCCAACAACTCAACTAGAGAATTAATACAAAAGTAAAACAAAACAATCCCCCTCAGAACATTTTCAAAATTGATCATAATCTTTGTCACAAAATGAATTCCAATAAAGAAAAATAATAATAAATTATAGATATTTAAAAAGATATCAATTCCATTATAGTGGTGATGTACAAAAAACAGGAGAATAAATTTAAGTACAAGAAAGGAAAGAAATAATGGTGAAAAAGTTAATAAAATACTAAATGATAAGGAACTGGCTATGGTTTGGATATGGTTTGAGTGTGTCTGTATAAGTTTCCTGCTTTGGGAGCTTGGTTTTTAGTAATGTTGTGAGGTGGAGGAAAATTTGTTTACCCAACCTCAAGTATTTTATTATAGCAACAAAGATTAAGATAGAATCCAAGAACACAAAACAGTTATTAAAAAATGATAGAATATCTAACTTTTGGACAATATTGATAAAGGAAATAATAAGGTAGGAATAACATTAAGAATGAAAACTGGGCATGATTAAAGATAAATGAGGAATTTAAAAAATTATCAGAGAACACCATGAGTCATTTTATGCAAATAAGCCAAAAATTTCAAACAAAATTGAAAATTTCTTAGAATAAATATAACAGCTGGAACAAACTCAAGTGTAAAATATTAGGCCAAGACTGTTAGAGCTTAGCTCTATCAATAACTCAAGGAAAAGTTAACACATTTCTTACATGCTGTTACAGAATATAGAATAGTAAGAAAAATTGTCAGCATGGTTTATGATGACTGGGATAGTCTCAATACAAAATTAGACAAGGACATTGTGGAATAGAATAATTATTGGTGCATTTCATTCACTCATTCATTTAATCAAAATAAATTTTGTGCCTACCATGTAGCTCCAGATTGAAGAAGCTGAAGATACATCAAGGAGCACAGCAAATGAAAGAACACTGACCATGTGGGGCTCCCTTTGTAGCAGAGAGAAATGGTCTAGCAAAATCAATACAAGCAAGTTGGTATCGTGGGGTATGGATTGTTATAGTTTAGACATGAGATGCCCCCCAAAAGCTCATGCATGAGACAATGTAAGACTTTTCAGAAGTGAAATTATTAGATTATGAGAGGTATAAACTAATCCAATGATATGAATTAACTGGGAAGTAACCATAGGAAGACAGAGTGTGGCTGGAGGAGGTAGGTAACTATGGGTGTGCCTTTGGAGATTACATTTTGTCACTGGTGAATGGAGCTCTCTCTCTGCTTCCTGTTGCCATGTCCTTAACTCTTTTCCTCCACCATGCCCTTCTACCATGATGTTCTCCTCACCTCTGGCACAGAGCTATGGAGTTGGCCATCTATGAACTGAGACCTTTTTAGGTCACAATAATGAAAAATTTGACTAAAATATGGATGATTAGTGCAATGAAAAAGAATTAAAGCAGGTCACAGGGGTCTTGGATATGCTGTTGACACAAAGAGAAGTGACTTTGTAATTTAAAATAAACTGGTCAGGGTAAGTTTTGTTGGAAGAAGAATTTTGTGATATGTGGCTTGAAGGAGGTAAAGAGTAAGCCTTGCCTGTATGTGACAGAGGGACGATCATTATAGAGGTTCTTGAGTTGGATACTACCTGGTGTGGATTAGGAACAGCATACAGGTACCCCAGAGTGTCTGCAGCAGAGTGAATGAGGGAGAGTGAGAGGAGATGATCCCAAGGGGGCTTCTAGGCTTGATAGGGACTAGGACAGTCATCTGTGAGATGACTTCCATTTCTTGCATTTGAGCCAGGCTAATATGCTCTGTCTTTTATTTATTAAGGTTAATGTGCTAAGAATTTGCAACAGTGCTAATAGGGTACAAGTTAGGAGGCTCTGAAGGTAGTATAGGTAAGGTAGGATGTTTGCCTGGAGAATGAGGCTCTGAGGGTAGCTGTGAAGGTGGGGAGAAAGGGTTGGATGCTGGACCATTTTTAACTTAGATCGTACAAGATATACTGATATGAAGTGAGAAAAAGACAGCTCAGTATGACTCTGAATTTCTCAGATTAAGCATTCAGAAATTACTACATGAAATGAAAACAAGAAAGTTTGTTGGTGTAACAGTATGCAGGGGGCTAGATGATGAATGAGAGCTCTGTTTTCACCATACCAAAATTGTAATCTGTGAGATGTCCTGGCAATGATGTTTTTTGGGCTGCTGGGTGGAAATGTAAGGGATTGTGGGCTAGAGATATAACCAGGGAATCATAACCTAATGGATGGTCTTGAAAGTTTAGTCTTAATGAGATTAGCTAGGAAGAAGTTTAGATAGAGTGTAGGAGAGCTATGAATGGATACCTGGGTACTCTTGCATGAAGAGATCAGAAAGGAAAGAGGCACCCACCAGGAGAGGTAGAGGGGGAGTGGCCTGGGAAGCAGGAGTAAAGCTAAGAATGAGTGGATTCCTAAAAACATAACAAAAAATGTCTCCAAGGATGGAGTGCCAAATGAGTCAAATATCCTAATGGATGAAGTAATATGAAGGTAGAAATTTGATCTTGGGATTGGCAGAATGGAGGTTACTGATTACTTTGACCAGCAAAGCATTTATGAATGTATATGTAAAACAAATAAGCATAAGTAAATCAAAGCCAGGAATGCCCAGCACACATCATGGGTATGTAGGGCTAATCCTAGGAAGGCAGGGGTGAGAACGAAAGTGGTGAATCTTTCTGCCATTCACCTGCCTCCCATCATGAAAAAACTGAATGTCTAACATGTCAGGAGACTCTTGGCCCAGAGTGATGCCATGTCTGGTATGCTATATTAGTCCAGATCCCTGCAGAAAACTTCTCCCATCCCTCTTTTCTATCAGATAAAATCTAAGCTCTGAACATATGGTGCATGCTGTCCATTTTCTACTTTCTTCTTCCTTAGGCTCATCTCTTGATACTCTTCTGACCCTATATTCACCCTATGAATTATGTAGCGTTCTTGGAACAGGCCTCCCTAATTTTGACCTCCATGAATTTTGATATGCTTTTGGCTTAGACATTTGTTGTTCAATGGGTCACTAATTCTCCATGTTTCCAGACCCCTTGAAGTTAAGCAGGATGACCATATTACATTTCTGGACAGTGGGCTTGAGTAGAAGTAATGTGTTTCACTTCAATGCTCAAATATTTAAGAGCTAGGGCATGACCTTGTGCCTCTCTTTCCCTCCTGGAAGCACATGTTGGAAGGGGTAATGAAGCCGTCTAAATACTGAATTGCCATATGGAGAAGGTCTGACCTTAAAAATTGCCAGATTCCTGTCTGAATCTACCATGGTGTTATGGGTGAAATTTGAGGTGAGCTCTGAAAGTACGTGCGTGAGACAATGAGCATTCTTGAATGTTCAGAGGTGCAATGATCAGGTTATAAGAGCTGTAACCTAATTGGTGGATTAATCCACTGATATGAATTAACTCGGTGATAACTGTAGGCAGGTACGGTGAGACTGGAAGAAGTAGGTCACTGGGAGTGTGCCTTTGGGCTTTGCATTTTGTTCTCTATGAGTGAAGCAGTTCTTTCTTCTTCCTGGTTGCCATGTCCTGAGCTTTGTTGTGCTGTACTTTCCTCTGCCATGCCCTTCTGCCTTGTTTTTCTTCCTTATCTTGGATCCAGAATTATGGAGTCAGCCAACTGCGGACTGAACTTCTGAAACTGTGAGCCCAAATAAACTTTTCTTCTAAATTGTGCTTTTTGGGTCTTTTGGTTACAGCAACACAAAGAAGACTAAAACATGATGAACAACAAATCTTTTTTTTATTATTTCACTGGGGTTCTAGGGCTGTGCATGCTGATAGTTGCAGCAATATTCTATATGCCCCTGCTTAATCTGTGCTCAGAGTGTGCCAGGGCTCTTACAGGCTGGGGGCATGCACAGGTGAATAAGGTTCACTGTCTTTAGCTCTGTTCATTTCTTCTGTACCACTGGGATAGCTAGTTACTTCTCATAACTTGACCATAGAGTGAATATGTCTATACTATAGATCTTGAATACAATATATTATACAATATATTATAAAATTAATTGGTTTCACCCTGATGAGAGTGAATTTATCAATATAATTTTCTGTGTTTACATTTTTTCTCTAATAAATAGTACTTGTAATCTAGCAAACAGTGCATTTATTTCATGAATGTCTGGAGTTTCCATTCTCTTATGTGTGTGTGTGTGTGTGTGTGTGTGTGTGTGTGTTGTGTTTCTCTGTGGATTTCAGTTGTGGCAAGTAATTCCTTCCTCCCCTTCACTAATCAAGATCTACAGAAGTTAGCATGATTCAGTTCTAATTCACTCCCCCAACTTTTTTTCCTGTTCTTACTACCTCAGTTTGTTTTGAAGCATATTTGTTATACACCAATTAAGTGGATGGGAAGATATTAATGGTTTGACCTTACAAATGGTCAATGAAACTGAGCCTCAGTGGTTTTAAGACACTTATTCAGAGCATAAGAGGGTAGAAAGATCCCAGGCAATAACTCTTTGCTAGAGTTTTTAATCAGACATACTGTGTCTGGATTTACAGACTACTAAAGACTTACTTGTTTTGTGCTCTGTGTCCTTTCTCAGATGATATATCTATCCTTTCGTCCAAGTTGATAGTTGAGATAATGAAATTTAATAATTCTGCTTATTATTTTTTATTGAAAATGCAAACACAGTCATAGATGCTGTGAGTTCTTATGACCAATCAGAATGCTCTGCAATCACATTTAATCCATGTTTCTTTCCAGAAGTAAATGAATCTCCGTGGGAGTTTCTGGGTGATGGCAATGCTCTTATTTCTTTACCTGCTTGGTGGTTTCTCAGGCATTTGTTTGTAATATTCATCAAACCATATATTTATGTTTTACTGACTTACCTATGTCATATTTAAAATGTCAAAGTTAAATAAAATATAAATGTGGTTTTAACTTCTTATTACAAAATCAATGTATTTGAGGATGTTTAAGAAATAGTAATGCACTAAAAGAAGAAAATAAAAGACCACTTGTAATCTCACCATGTACCTGACACGGGCTGCACCTTGTATTTTTGCAGGCTTTGTCTTATGCACTCAGTCTCAGACACAAAGTGGTGAAGACAGGCACCCAGCTCCAATCACACCACCTCCCATCCTGCCTTCACCCACTCGCAGGATTTTTAAATTAAGAAGTTAATATCGGTGCAACACTAGTAGCTAAACTACAGACCTCTTAGATTTCACTTGTTTCTCCACTGTGTCCCATCTAGGACACCACATTGACTTTAGTTGTCAAGTCTCTTTCTCAGGGTGAACTGCTCAGACCAGTGCATTCTGTTTGTCTCAAGTTCAGAAAGGAGTGACTCACATTCCAAGAACCCTTTTAGTCCTGAGTAACCTGGGGTAGCTTGTCACTTTATCCCCAATCTTCTACTGTTGGCGACAGCTTTTTAGTCTTTCCTGGTCTTTCACAGTCTTGACACTGTGAAGGAGGTCAGGTATGTTGTAGGAATGTAGATGAATCTGGAACATTCTACAAAATACCTGACGCTTGGGATGTAGTTCAGTGGTAAAGAACCTCTGGGTTCAATTCCCAGACCCCACCCCCAAATCTCTTTGTCTTTATTTTTAATTTTTTTAGTTGCAAATGGACACAATAACTTTATTTATTTATTCATTTTTATGTGGTGCTGAGGATCGAATCCAGTGCCTCAGTGACAAAATTTTGGATTGAGTCTTTTAAGAGCCATTGAGCTTCCTCTATCTGGATATCCTTGTATTTTCCAAGACTTGGGAGTTTTTCAGCTATTATTTCATTAAATGTGTTTTCTGTGCCTTTCTCCATCTCTTCTCCCTGTGGAAAATCCATAATGTGACTATTTGTTGGTTTAATGGTGTATCCTATAAGTCCCGGGATGTTGACTTTCTTAATTCTCTTTTTTTCTTACGTCTTCTTTTCCCCTCTGACTTTCTTACTTCAAAAAATCTGTCTAAATTTCAGAAATTATTTTGTCTGCCTGAACTTCATGTGAAAACTTCATGTGATTGTTGTCCTCTTTCTGTTCCCTGCTTACTGGAGCCATTATATTCAGCCCTCACACCAGGGTAGGGAATTAATCCACCTCCTAAGAGGATGGAAGGGTTTCAAGGAATTTGTGGACATATATTCAGTTCTCCCAGTAACTGATTAATATTTGGGGGCAGATAATTTGAAGTTATGAAACTGTGTCTCCTTAAATTTCACCCACTAACCGAGGATCATCAGGTGATGGCTTCCAGGATTATTACTGTGGAAATCTAATGGTGATTATCTCCCTCCTTCAGTACTTCTGCATTTATTAATTGAAATTCCTCTGGTTGAAAAACTTGTCCCTTCATTCCTTCTTATGTATTTATGTCAGTAAGAATTAAGGGAGATTGAATTGGTGGGTAGAAGCCACTGCAATCATACTTATTTGTTGCTCACATTGTTAAAGGTTTGACCTCTGGGAAGTCTTTCAGGTTGACTTTGTGTCTTTGACATATTCTCATCTTTATTTATTTATTTATTTTTTGCCCTTTACTTCATTTCTTGCACAGCAAGACTCTCCACACTCATATAGTATTTTCCTTTCCCAGCCCTAGAGAGTGCCCTTTCTGCATTTAGCACTGACACCCTGGCTCCATGTATGGGAGAACAATATTTAAATTGGGGATCTACATGCTGCTTGCTACAGAGCAGTTATTGCTTCTGGGCCCTCTCAGTGGACATAGCTAGAAAATATATGTATGCATGCTAACACACACACACACACACACACACACACACACTCAACTATATTTATTTTTGTATTGGTCTGTTTTACATTAAAATAGACATGAGTTCATTCGGATTTCTCTAACTATAATTCAAACCACAGGGTTTGTTCTAGCCTTTCCCCTCTCTCCAACAATGAGAAATCTGGCTCTAATTTTCTACTTTATATTTAATAATTTGTTCAACCCTAGTACTATCCTTTTAATATAATGCTGGTTTTAATTTTCTAATATTTTATTGAGGATTTTTTGCATCTCTCTCTATAAAGGATATTGATCTGTAGTGTTCTTGAATGCTTTTGTCTCCAAAAATGGGTTGGAAAGTGTTCCCTCCTCTCTAATTTTCTGGAAAAATTTGTACATTGGACTGGTCATATTTCTTACCAATGAAACCATCTTGGAACTGAATTTTTCTTGATGAAATGTTTTTAATTACAAATTTAATTTATTTAATAGATATGGGAGCACTCAGTTTGAATATTCACTCTTGAGTGACTTTTGGCAGTTTGTATCTTTTAAGGAATAGGCTCATAGCCTTGTTCATCTTATTACCTTATTTCCTCTTTCATGTCTTTGGAGTCTGCAGTGGGGCCCCTATTTTATTCTTGAAATGGTAATTTGAATTGTCTCTTTTGTTCTTGGTTTGTCTTGTTAAAGATTTGTCAATTTTATTGATTTTTTTAAAAAAAGAATCAACTTTTTGTTTAATTGGCTTTTTCCTTGTTCCTTAGTTTTTAATTTCACTGATTTCTGCTTTAATATTTATTATTCCCTTTCTTCTGCTTGTTTTGGGTTTAACTCACACTTCTTTCTCTACTTTCATAAGGTAGATGCTAAATGTTCATTTCCTCCCCGCCCCCATAATGTAAGTATTTTAATGCTATCAATTTTCCTCTAGGTATTGCTTTGTCTGTATCCTACATGACTTTAAAAAAAACAACCAAAAATGAGTTCATATCTTTTGAAAGATATTTATTTAACTATATACTATGAACACATTTCACACATATAGTCCTCTATAATGTTCTTTTCATTAGTTAGTATTTTATAAAAATTAGACATGAAACAAGAATACACATTTAAACAAATAAGCAAATATTTTGGAAATGATTATTTGTTGCAAATTGTGGGAGAGTGAAGATAGAGATTAGTAAATCACACCTGTGGGTATGCACCTCAAATAGATCAATGTTGAATGGTGTGACTGTGATGACACATGAATATTTAGAAGACAGGTAATGAGGATGGTGATACAGGGAAAGGGTTAGTAGGCATTAGGACTAGAGATTCTCATTTCAGGGTGGTTCATACTGCCCTTGTTTAGAGAAAGGGTGATATAGTTATTGCTATGGTATGTTGGAAAGGCAGTGAAACTAGAATCAGGTCATCAGTAGACTATTTTTGGAAAGTGTATTCTCTTGGTTTCTGAAGTCATCCAGCAGTAGCTGGATTTATAGGACAGAAGGGACTGAAAAGAAGTGGATTGACAGAAAAATATTGCCTACAGGTGAGACAAATAGAATTCCCATTTCAGAATCACATCAAGTTTTGGCAGTGATTGGGATTCTTGAATTGGTTCTAAAACACCAGCTACAAGGGATGGATTGGGGGAATGTGGTAGAATAGAAGGTCAGTAACTTAGTGGTAAACCAAGTTCTCTCAAAGTATCCAGTTTTGAGTTCCAAATAGCAATACTAAAATGTAGACCAAACAAGATGTTGGCTAAATGTCCAATATTCTCTTTGTTTATGGTTAGGTTGACTCAATGAAAGGCTAGGATATCAAGGGAGGAAGTTGGAAGAATGTGGGGCTGTTATCTATAAGAGGCTTCCAGACATGATAAGAATGAAAAATGAGCACTGAAGACCAAAGACAAAGACTACAAGACCTCTGAGATCCTGGGACTATAGCTACTTACTCTGCTTAGTTGTGGGGTGGAGAGCTTCTCCCCTACTTCTGAACAATTCTAAAATATACAGTCACATTCTTCACATTCTTACTTCAGCAATGAAAAAAGGGTTGCTAAAACTGTGCAGATAGAGATAACTGTGACAGAGTAACAGAGAAAGGATAGTTAGAAAAGAAAGTGTGTTAACTGGTTGTCCCAAGGGATTCTCTATTCAAAAGTATTTTCAGTCCATTTGCTAAGGGATTAGTTCAGTATCTTTGCATTTGACTGATTTCCTTCCTTCTGGATTATGTGGATCCAATCTTAAAAACACAGATTTACTGAAATTGAATGTAATGGTAACAAATTTTTACTACCTCAAGAGGAGAAAATGTCTTAGCTTTTAGTTATTTCCTATAGCAGGAATACTAACACTGGGAAGACCAACAGAGAAGGAAAACAGTGTCAGCTTGAAGTAGCCTTAGTTGGCTCTCTGTGTTTGTCTCACATCTCCTTGCCAATAATTATCTCACATCCATATCTGGTAAAAGAGTTGGGGCACAGAGCTCAGAGGTCTGTGTTTTGCTGGGAAGCCATAGTTTCCAATCAAACCATTGCTTTGACCATCTGATGGAAATGCCATATGCAATAACGGTTATTGGATATTTATTAAGACCATCGCTCATTAACATTGATAATTCTGTTATTTTTCAGTTCAGAAGAAGAGAAGTGCTGCAATTGTGATTTATTTATTTATTTTTGGTACCAATGTTTCCTAGATACAGCCTTAAATTCACAGATTTGTTGAGAATGGAGTCACAGATTTGTGTTTTTGACAAACAGGTGGATTCTAATCTCTGAATGCTATCTAGAATATATGATTTCTCCAAGACAATAGTTTTGGTAAAGGCCCAAATTGTGAAATGGCCTAGACCAGCAAGGGTGTCCAAATATTCTCATCTTTTTGATAATGAACAGTTTAGTTCTAGTCTGTCTCACTAGAAGAGTGGGAGAGGCTCTTTAATTCCCCCACACTAATCACAAATATTTTTTAGCACACTTGACAGTGGCCCAAAGGTCTCTTAGGCTCATTTTCTTTCTTTCTTTCTTTTTTTTTTTTTTAACTTTCTGTTCCTCACATTGAGTAATCTCAATTGTCCCATCTTAAAATTCATATATTATTTCTTCTGTTTGCTCAAATTATTTATTGGACCTCTCTAGGAAATTCTTAAATTTATGATTATACTTTTCATCTTCAGAATTAGTATTCAGTACATCTTTTATCTTCATTGATATTATCTGTTTTGGGAGACATTGCTCTGATTTCCTCCAGTTCTTTCTACTTTATTTTTGTAACAGTTTCCCAGAGATGGCTTTAAACTATACATTTATTAAGAATAGGGTCCATGGATCTGTATTTTCAAATAAAATCTACAGATGATTCTGGGTAAAAAAAATTAAAAAAGTCTATAATATGATTTCCCCAAGAGAGGGCTCTTGGGAAAGGACCTGGTTGGAAATAGCTGTAGCATATTTAAGACAGTTGATTTAAAGTTTTGTCTAATAAGGTCAATGCCTGGATTTTCTCAGGAATCATTTCTGTTAATTTCATCTACTTGCCTCTGCTTCTGCTCCTTTTCTTCCCTTCCTCCTTCCTCTTCTTTTTTCTGTGAATGGGTCATACATTCTTGCTTATTGGCATGCCTCATACTTTTTGGTGAAAACTGGATATTTTAAAATATTACAATGTGGCATTTGTTGAAATGGGATTCTCCCTCCTTCCTGAGGTTTGTTGTAGATAGATCTTGTTTTTCTCTTTCTTGTGATTTTCTGAACTCTTTATGGAAATCTGTATTCTTTCTTGAGGTCACTGAAACCTGTGCTCCATCAGTATAGTGCTCAGCTAATGACTGAATTTATCTACTTTTTGCCTTTTGATATTTTTGGAAAATACCATCCAGAATCTGCATCAGGTCAAGGAATGCTCTGCATCAAGTAAAACTAAGGCAAGTGCCTGTGTTTCAGGGATGAGGGATCTTTTGATACCTCCACCATTAGCAACCTGCCCTAGTCTTTGCAGATTGGCTTTGTGTTGGTACAGGCCTTTGTTGCTTAACTAGGCCATTAAGGACTCTGTCTTAGCCTTCACTTCCTGTTAGCCTAGACACTGAAGGTCAGACAGAGGTGAAAGAGAAGAGAAAGCTTAGGGTTTCCGAAGACTTTTCTCAGTATGAATCCAGCCCTGGTCATGCATATGGCATTTTTTATCACCGTGTGTGTGTTTGTGTGTGTGTGTGTGTGTGTGGTTTTTAAAACCCATATTTCCCCATGTATCTTATTTGCTAACCCATTTCTCCTCAGACTTTCTGGTCTACCTATTGCTTTTCCTGATTTTTATTCCAGCTATAGCAGCCATTTTTGCCTTTTGATATTTTTGGAAAATAACATCCAGAATCTGCATCAGGTCAGGGAATGCTCTGCATCAAGTAAAACTAAGGCAAGTGCCTGTGTTTCAGGGGCGTCACCTCCCAGGCTGAAATAGACAACAAAGTTCTCTGAGGATGAGGGATCTTTTGATACCTCCACCATTAGCAACCTGTACTAGGAGCTTGACTGCTGTCTTTGTGACCATTGCTGATTTAGGGAGTGGTGGATGGTAAGAAGGCAATTTAAAATGCTTCAACACTTTTTACCATAACACAGTAGCTTCTTTCTCTATTAAGCTTTCCCATGGTTGTTGTCAATGTGTGAGTAGATTCCAGACTTCTACAGAAGTTGATTCAGACAGTTTTTAAAATAAAACCGTCAGTTGCTTTTGTGGAGGAAGAAAGATTCAGAGTTTCCTAGTCTTCCATTTTCAGTGATGTATATTTTTAGTTTTACATAATTCAGTATATATAAGTTTAGTATATATAAAACCTTGCTTATTTCATGACTACATCATCATTTGAAATATTCAGTATCTCTGTTTTTGAAATTTTTTATCTTTCATTCCTAGTTCTAAATTCTTTACTCACTTACAGATCTTCATGCTAAAATGTTCACTGTATATCCTCCAAACTATTAGATACACACTTATCTTCAAAATGAGAATAATTGAAAATATATACTACTCTTAACTGGGCACAGTGGCACATACCTCTAATTCCAGAGACTAGGGAAACTGAGGCAGGAGAATTTTAAGTTCAAGGTCAGCCTCGGCAACTTAGCAAAATCCTGTTTCAAGAAAAAAAGAAAAGAAAAGGAAAGGAAAAAGGACTAGGGATAGATATAATTCAGTAATAAAGAGACCTGGGATACAATCCTCAATACAAAACAAAGCAAAACAAAAAGGAAAGAAAGAAAATATATGCTACTTTTTGTGTCAGCAAAGCATTATCATAGAAAATATTTTTCCTCTTTTAAATTGAATGACTGGAGCATTCAATTTGACACATTGTGGCAGGGGTCTTTGACCTAGTCCATTCATTATTATTACTCATCCTGACAAACCACTCTATCTTGGGACATATTTTTGTCGATAGCACATTATTTTCACTGAGTTCCAGTGATGCACAGGGAGATAAGGCACACATCACCTCCTTACTGCCAGAGAACAAGTGCTGCTGGTTAATCAGTCCTCCGCTGGGTTGGGCTCTCATCATGCACAATTCTCCAATGATTGAGCAAAACCAGAAACATCATGAGAAGAGGTGCCATCTCAACTGGGACTACCTGACATGAGTCTCATTCTCTAGGTGGGACAGAGAGGACAGAGGCAAGCCAAGGGAGGGAAACATGGGCATTGTAGGAGGTCAAGAATGAGGCAGGCTGCTGTGCTGTGGGAACAAGACTGCAGGGGTCTGGGGAGGTGACAGAGGCCAACATGCCATTTGATGTCAGACAGTGCAAGTTATTCTAGGTATGCCAAGGAGACTGGGCCAGCCCTGGATTCTCTGAGGAAGATGGAGTCCAACTGGGAGAAACTTGATGCTGAGACCAAAGAGGACTCAATACCATTAGGCAGTAGAGTGTGACAAGGACAGGACATAGGTCGAGTAGCTCTGGCAAAGTTAGGGGTTCTGTAGGATATTGCCAATAGTTAGAAGCTCAGAAACATCATGAACAGAATTGTCAGTTAGTGTCTGTACATGCCAGAGCTTGAAACTTCCAAAATATCACCGGACTTGTAGAGACAGGTCAATGAGCACCAGCATCATCAGCAGCACTTATACCACAGGTTAAGAGACTGGAGGGAATTCATTTCAGCTTGACGCACTGATGCTAATGCCAGGTGAGGTCCAGGTATAATGCTGGAGCCTAATGATGAAGAGACTCCTTTTCTATCCCAACAAGCTGGCTGTGAAGTTAGGAGGAATCTTTGTTCCTTGAAGTCTTCAGAATTTATTCTTCACACAGCACATCAGGTCTTAGCTGAAGTCTTAACATGGGAAATTGGTGTCTTCTCTCTGTTTATCTTGGTCAGACCACATAACAACATGCAAACTTAATTTTCTTAGCCCATTATGTATATAATTTTTCTACATATGCTTTGTAGGTTGTTCCAGAATCTCTGAAATAACTGAGGAAAAATAGGCCATAAAATCAATGCTTTGGGCTTTGAATACATAGTTTTCCTTTGTAAGATATAATGAGTCAACAATTAGGTAAAAAGTCATTTTAAATTTTAGTCTCTGTAGGCAGCACGAATTATTATTATTATTTTGGATTTGCATTCAATTGTAGAAAAGCAAAGCATCCAGTCACTTGGTTCCAGAAAATAAAAAGGTAATGCAAATAGAAGAAAATGCACAGGCAATTTGAGTCCAGCTGTTCTGAATTTGAAATCGTTGAGTGTGGGAAGAAATGATTTGCAGTCATTGAAGTCTCAGATTTCAATCCATTAGAGCAAAATGCAAGTGTGAGCTTCAAACAACCAAGGAAAAGTCTATAAGGGGAATTAGGATTACGCCAAAATGTTTGTAATGTTGGATGTGGGCAAGTTCCCAGGGCACAGTTGTTGCTTCTTAAGTCATTCTTTCTCAGAAGGACCTTAATTTAGACAATTTTTATGAAAAGAGTCAATGCTTTTAAAGTTTAGAAAAACTGTAATTGAAAAAGTGCAGGATCAATAGCAATGGTAAAAATGGAAAAACCAGCTAATGTTAAATATCACAATGTGATCAAAGTGTAAAAATGTTAAAAAAAATCCCTTTTCTGCTATACCTCTGGGGCATATAAATGCTAAATCCAAGTCCAAGTAATTAACCATTTCATAAGATGTTCCTCCCATTTCCTTTCCATATCTGCAAAGACTCAAACTGTACTTTTAAATTCCAAACTATGGTCCTTATCTGACAGAGACTCACGGCCAGTCAGTCAAGTCAGATGCACTGAATGAAGAGAAGCTAGTAGCTCATCACCTCTGAAATCTTGTGTTTGTCAAGCATGAGGCCTAAACCATTGATCAGGGAGAATGCAGAGTATTCCAAAGATATCTTTCTATGACACTGCTTCAAATCAACACAGAAGATAGGATACCTTTTATGGGTGTCTTCTTCATGTGGTAGAGCAGAAAGTATGTGGAAATGGTATTGGCAGGTTCTAATTTCTCTAATGGCTTGGATTTTTGGACAGAAGGCCAACCCAGTAATTTCCCTGAGCCTCAGTTTCCTCGTCTGCAAAGTAGGAAAAACTATCCATTGTGCACTTGTCAGACAGCAGGTGCTTTCTCTGTACATGTATTAAATGACATGTTGAAAGCCTCCTACTGTGTTCAATAGCATGTTAAAAGTAAGATCTTTATTAAGGAATTGATGGCAAAAAGCCCTGAGGCCCTGGTTACAGTTTACATTCCCACTGAGTGGGAGAAGGCAGAAAATAAATATGAAACAAGTAAATGCTTAAGATATTATCAGATGTGACTCATGAGAAAGAGTCAGCTACCAGCCAAACTGGTGGGAAGAGTGTTTTATGTAGAGGGTACAGCGATGCCAATGGTCTTGAGTCAGGAATAAACTCAAAATAAATGTCGCTTAGATCAATGGTCCTCATACGTTGGATGCCTCTGCATCCTGGGGTCTTGCTAAACATCATGTGGTAGGCCCTGGCTCCAGACGATCTGATTCCACAGGTTGGAGTTAGAGCCCAGAAACCAGCATTTGTAATTGGGTTTCCTCATGGAACTAAAGCTACTGGTCTGGAATTCTCACGAGAAGCTTTGGGTCAGAAGAAGAAAAAAGTCCATTGTGGTGGGGTCAGAAGGAGCAGGTGGAGACATGAGAGAGAAGGTATTGTACAGTAAGGAGTTTGGATTCTACTGGATGAAGTGAGAAGCTGTTGGAAAGATCACCGAGATGCTTTGTGGAAAACAATCTGCAGTGTGGAAATAAGGAGTTGGACAAGGAGGCTGATGCAGTGGGTCCTGGCCAGCAGTTAGGGTAGGCTAGGCTAGGAGTAACAACTGAGGTGGTTGTTTTGAGTCGTCCTTTGGAGGTGGAGATGTCAGGGCTTGCTGATGGATGGGATCAGGAACAAGGAGGAGGGTAAGGAGCTAAGGATCATGACCATTTATGAGGCTTGAGAAATCTGCAGCTGATTAAATGGACATAAGGACTGTGGACAGCTGTGTGGTGGGGATGGAGTGGATAGGTCCCACCTGCATTTCTCTCCCACTGTGGCATATAATAATAGCAAGGCATCCTAGAATCAGCCAACCTAATGCAGCTGGCCCTGGCCAGGTACTTCTTTCCCTGAAACCCCTGCCTGCAGGTAGAGGGATCCTCAGGGGGAGCTCTGGCTGATAAGTTATTCCTTACCATGTGGTTCAAATATAGAAAAATTTCTTTGATTATCTCTGCTCTTTTTATTGAATTATCTCCTCCCCATTTCAGCAATATTCTCTAGAAATCGGGATCCTAATAGATACCTCTAACGTCCACTCTTGGCAGTTACTGGGTGTAAATTTAAACATAATGATGAAACCGAAGAAAAAGCATGGTCTCTGGGATGCAAAATCTAGAATTCTTTTCTTCCTCTTTTGAGACTGCACACTTATTACTTAACTCCTCTAAAATGAGTTAAATCACATGGAAGATTTGTTAATCTAAAGGTTTCATTATTGAAGTTTCCATGAGGATGTTGTCAAAGTGCTGATGAATTGCAAATTACTTTCTAAATGGAAGAGATGGCTGAGAATTTATAAGATTTTTCAGCACAATTCACAAGCTCTTGACTTTGGACTGTTGCTATGTCTCATAGTTCACACATGCCTCATCAGACAAATTGTCTGGTCGACTTGAGTTTCTGCCACAGGTAATGAGTCGTTTTTGGAGGGTGGAACAAGGCTATCTTGGGTTTCACATTCCTTCACTTCAGCCAAGATATTTCCTGAGGGCTGTGAAAGGAGGTAGTTCTAAATGCAAAGGAGTTCTGGTATTCATATGGTTTTGGCATCTGAGGGAAAATTCACCAAATTAAGACAAGAACTGTGGAAGAGGGTGTACACAGATCTTATTGGTTCAATTGCTATAATTCTGGATGTAATTTATTAAAATCTGCAAATAATTTAAGGATTTGATTTGTAAGGAAAATGTAGTAGCATATGAAACCTCACTGGACTTGAGAAATAAAGGAATCATAAAAACCATGAATTCTTTGTGTGTGAAGGAATCAAGCCTGGACAATAAATTTGGGAGGTTCCACAGGACACTCTACAGCTTGCATGATACCCAAGTATGACAGCCTTTACCACAGCTGCCTGCCTTCTGAAACTCATTTTCTATGGCTGACCCATTGTAGAGACTCTGTCAATGGCTGCTCTCCATCCTGTCATAACTTCCCTATGCCCCTAGTGCCCACTTTGTTGAATGTTTTCCATGTTATTTATAATCCTAGCATCACTCCAGTGAGCTAGGGCCTGTTCTGTCCTTTCATAGGTGAGCAACCTGAGGCTAACAAAAGTTGAGGAATTTGTTCAATGTCCATGGCTAGAAGAAAGATGGGACTGGACTTTGCTTTGGTCTGCCTGACTCAACACTATGTAATCAGCAGTGGGAGATGGGGTGAAGAGGCACAAATGAAATACCTGCTTTCACCTTCCTCTTTCTTTTTGTTCACCTGAAAACCTTTGAATCACTACACCTCATGTTTGTGCTCTTGACCAGGCAGTAGTGGTGCCTACAGGAGCCAGGAGGAGTTCCTTATTCAAGGTCCTCTGCAGTCCATGCCTTTTCCCTGAGGGTCCTAACTTCTTCCTCTCCAGAAGTCTTGGATGTTTCCATTGGAACACAAACTTCTATGGATTCACAGGGGTATAGTTAAGCCACATAGACTCTTAGAGTGGGTGTCCATGGATCTTCGAGTTGTTGTGTCCATTATGTGGATCATCAGAGACTCTCTCTTTTCATTTATGTTCAGTCATCCTTGACCAAAAGCACAATGTCCTCCTAGGATCAGAGACAGATCTCTAAGCAAATCCTATGGATGACTTTGAATGCTCTAAAGTTTTTCTTTTCTTTTTCTAATTTTCCATTATTAGTCAAATTTCTTGTGTTTTTTTTCCTTGAATAGATATTACATGAAGGTCTTTCTAGTCTATTTTGACACCTCTATTTTCTGATCATGTTGGATCATTTTCCATTATTCATTCAAAAGAAATTTTCTTGTATATCTTGTTATTGTTTTCTGATTATGTGGTAAACCTTATATTATGAAAAATCGCAGAATACTGGGGATTGAACTCAGGGGCACTCAACCATTGAGCCACATCCCTAGCCCTAGTTTGTATTTTATTTAGAGACAGGGTGTCATTGCATTGTTTAGCACCTTGCTGTTGCTGAGCCTGGTTTTGAACTCAAGATCCTCCTGCCTCAGCCTCCATAGCCACTGGGAATACAGGGATGTGCCACCACGCCCAGCTAAAATTGTAACTTTGGGGACCAGGCTGTTATTATAACAAGAATTTTGAGGTTACTTTTGCTTAAAACAGATTCTTCCTTTGGGCATGCAAATGTAAAAAAATTGGCATCCCTACTTCCATTTTTCATCTCTTTTTGCTTTGAGTCAGTCACTTTGAATTTCAGTAACGACAGGGCTTATTGATAAACAACTCGTGGAAACTACTCCCCAGACAATAGCAACTGCAGGGCCAAGGCCCCACTGTGGGGTTTCTCAGCCACATCCTGCGTAGAGGAGAAAAGGGTTAACTGCTAGAGGATGATGTTAGCTATAAATCAATCAATTACCCATAAACTTATCTAATCAATAATCACACAAGAGATAACACCCTTTGTGTGATGGATCGGGCTATACCAGATCTGGCCTCTAACAACATGGAGTAGCCCGCCACTCCTTTATTTATAATCACACAGGTAAAGGGGCCCAGGTCAGGAGGGGCTGCTCTGTGACAAACAGGATGGGGTGGAGTAGGGGAGCCAATTTGTTCAGGGAAACTATCACATAACCAGACTGGAACCAATCCCGCATAGCACCACATACTCCCCTGCGATCTGGGACAGTCCTCCGTGGCTGCCAGTTCCTAGGAGTCAGGCCTCTATGGTCCATGGCTCAACCTTGTCTGATTCTACTAGATAATGATGGCTTCCCACACCCCATCTCACCAATTTTGAGATAATAATCAACTAGATCACAATGTGACCAAGACTACTTGATTCTGCATATTGGTCCTCTCATCTATATAAACTGGAAACCCATGTTAGTAGCTCCAAAGACAGAGCTGGAAAATGCATGTTCTTTTTGTCTTCCCAGTATAGCCACACTCACTAAAGCTTCTTTTCTGCTTTCCATCACTGCTTTTTCTGTTTGGCTCTTGAGGAGAGTGATTGGACCTGATTTGTTAAAACCCCCAGAGTTGGGCCTCTGACCTAGGACTCTGGTGACATTATCTTTCTCTTGAGATGATAAATGCTTGCTTCCAATGGGTGGATTTTCTCAAACATAATTAAATCACTTTAATCTCATCAGACTTGGAGATGATTGGTAGCCAGATAGCAACTCTCTTAAAACACATTCCACTTCTGTTTCACACTTGTTTCTCTTAATCCTTGGTTGGAGCCTTTCCAAGTTCCCCTTCAAAGCCTGGATCTTTACCTTCTCACCTGTCACCTGCCAACTTTTTGAATGCTCTGCTCAGAGTCAACAGGTTGGCATATTCTCATTCATTTGGGGTTTCCCTTTTCCCCCACATTTGTGTCCTTTATCCTCATTGCCTTGTCGATTCTCTGAAATCTTTCAATGGAATTAAAACAAAAGCCAAATAATTCCTGTCCATCTTCACTATGTTGACTCCATAAAAGGGTTAGTCCAAAATCATGTCATCTGGAACTATCTCATAAGGTTTACAAAATTTTGGAGTATAAGAGCTCAGATTTAATGGAAAGGTTTACTAGAGAAATGCAAATCAAAACTACTCTAAGATTTTCTCTCTCTCTAATAAGAATGGCAATTATCAAAAATACAGGCAACAATAAATGTTGGCGAGAATGTGTGGAAAATATATACTCATACATTGCTGGTGGGAATGCAAATTGGTGCAACCTTTATGGAAAGTAGTATGGAGATTCCTCAGAAAACTTGGAATGGAACCACCATTTGACCCAGCTATCCCATTCCTTAGCCTATACCCAAAGGACTTAAAATCAACATACTACAGTGACATAGCCACATCAATGTTTATAGTCACTCAATTCACAATAACTAAACTATGGAATCAACCTAGATGCCCTTCAATTGATGAATGGATAAAGAAAATACAACATATATGTATATATATGGTATACTCTCTCTCTCTCTCTCTATCTATCTATATATATATATAGCTGAGTAACATCCAGCTATACACACAGTAATATTTGTGTATATATACACACACACTCAGAATATTACTCAGCTTTAAAGAAGAATGAAATTCTGGCATTTGTTGGTAAATGGATGGAATTAGAGAATATCATGTTAAGTGAAATAAGCCAAACTCAAAAAAACTAAAGGTGGAATTTTTCTCTGATATGCAGATGCTAATTCACAATAAGAAGGGGGGGGTGAATAGGGAAGAATAGAGTTACTTTATATTAGGCAAAGGGGAGTGAAGGAAAGGGAAGGGGTATGAGGGTAGGAAGGATAGTAGAGTGAAACAAACATTATTACCTCATGTACCTATATGACTGTGTGACTGATATGATCCTACAATATGTATGTATCAAAATGTATAAATGCACTCTATTGTCATGTACAAATAATTAGAACAAACAAAATAAAAAATTTTAAAAATTTTAAAAAATTTAAAAATCAGGTTCTACTTCAATGCAGCCCATTTTTTAAAAATAGCAAAGATAGCTCAGGCAGTTTTGAATACCATATTTCTCTTAGTGTCCAAATACAGAATTCAACAATCTCTCTTTTAACTACTTTAAGTCAAAATAAGATTAAAATCATTTAAAAATTGAATTATGTACAATTTGCACACACATGAACACACACTGAAAGAAAAAAATGAGAGAAAAAGAAAAGCACAGAACTGCATGTAGTCGAGGGAAGAGTTTTTGCCCTGTCTGGCATGGATTCTTGTCTTTTGCTGGTATACTCAGCTGACTCTCTCAGGGTCAGTTTAGCTGGCTTGGCATGAAACTTCTACATTTTTCCTCAACACATCTGAGCAGCTAAGTTCAAAACATTCATGATTATTTTCATCTTGAACTTATGTGATTAAAATAATGTGCCCTGTTATGTCCTCTCATTGTTCCATTTTCCTTCTCTGAGAAAAGTACACAAAACAGGTTTTTTTATGTGTGAACTCTGTTATAGTTTCTCAAATGTGGCCCCCAGATCTGTGCCTGTCTGCGAGCTTTCGTTTGCTGGTAGAATAAATGTGGAAACAGAGAGCAAACCTTTAGAAACATCTCAAACAAATTTTTTATGGTCATGACATCCATGTGTATTATTTTGTACTTGATGCAAGTATTGCTCTGTGACAGATTGGAAAGTTCTGGAGAAGATGCTTTGGGATGGACAAAGGAGCACTGAGCTGTGGCTGAAGGTTAGTGAAGGGACTAGAGTGGGTGTCTCTCTTCAGGGAGACCCCAAAGGGCCTGAATACAAGACTCAGGTGCCTTTTCCTCACCGCTGAACTCACTGGACTTGAGAGAGATTAGGAAAGGAAGTTACCATTCTCCCAATGTTTGTCATCCAAAGGAGACAGAGGGGAAGGAAAGGTTGACCCAGCACACAGTGAAGCCCTTAATTTTCTTGTTGATTTAAATAATTTACTTACTTCAAAATTTGTACTTCTGCTTAATTTTTAATTTTAAAAAACTTTACATAAAATCACTGGGGGAAAGTAGAACATAGGTATAAAATGGAGAAAGCCTCCCAAATATCAGTAACCCTTCCACCTCTACTCAACAGTACTCTACCCTGCATTGGTCACATGACACACCCATTGGTTGGCAGATGTTTTGATGGGATTGACCGTGCCAGTGACCGTGCTGTGATGACCCTGAGGCAGCAGCAGTGGCATCAGGGAACTCATTAAAGTAGATTTTCAGTCCCTTTTCAACCCTGTACACTCAAACCTCTGGGGTAGGGCCCAGTGATCTGTGTATTGTCCAGCTCTCCAGGTGATCTCCTGCACAAAAGATGAGCACATCTGTCTGACCTAAGGTAATCATGGCAATCCCACCGGTATTTGTCTCTTACAGCTGTTGTAACAAAGCACCACCCAATGGGTGACTTCAATGACTCACACGTATTCTCCCACAGTTCTGGAGGTTGAATGCCTGAGATCAAGTTGTTGGCATGGTTGGTTCCTTCTGGGGGCTGTGATGGAGAATCTGTGCCAAGTCTCTCTCCTTGCTGATGGCGTCTTCTCCCTCTGTCATTTTCTATTGCCTTCCCTCTAGAAATATCTGGGTCCAAATTTCCCCATTTTATGGGGGCCAGACATAATGAGTTAGCACTCACCATCAGGATTTTATCTTAACTAATCATATCTGCAACAGTCCTGTTTTAAAATAAAATCACTCTCTGAAGTACTGTGAGTTATGACTTCAACACCTGAAATTTGAGGCGACACAATTCAACCTATAACATCATCCCATGCCAGGGAGAAGTTCAGGGACAAGGTGAATGCTCAGTAGAGTGCAGCTTTTCCTGAGTCTGTGGTTCTTGGCTGGCAGGTGGCTTAGCCTGCATCTGGCAGGTGTTGAAGTGAACGAGGAGAAATGACACTGGTGTTTCCACAGTTCCCTGCATCTGGGGAGGAGTCTGCCACTGGGTAGCAGAGCTGGGAATCACTAAATTCTCAGTTTTTAAGGCTTTCAAGTTCATGGACCAACATCTGTCAAACTCCTGACCATTCTGTACTTGCTGGGAAATGCCCAGATGTTCCCTGTTCTCCATGACAGCCGAAGTTGGGTTCATAGGAATCTGATGCTGACATTGTTCACATCATTCATGCCTTTTTATGAACTTGTATCACCCAAGGACATAACAGGGCACATTATTTATTTCTTTGTTTTGCCTGATTTTCTTTTCTAGCTATACACTATATGCATCTTTCCAAGATAATAAATATCTTTGGATATATTTCGGAGACTAATAGAAATTAGTCTCCCTGAAATCGTATGCATATTTCTCTACATGTATTTATAGACTGAGGGGGTGTCATATGTTTTGCTGCTTTGACATCAGAATTTAAGAACTGCTCTTCTCCAATGTTTCACAACCATGCTGTGGGTTATTTAACTTTTTAATTCAATTTTAGCTATGGGATAATTTGCATTGTTCATTGTTTTTCTATTAACAATTCTAAATAGTACTTTTTTTTTTTGCTAGAAAGTACTGATGCATTTTTATGAACACTTCAAATTACATCCTTAGGAAAAATTGTAAACATGTAATTCTGCAATAAAAAGATAGTCTTGAATTTAAAGATTTGGATATAACATTAGCATATTTTCATCTAGAAAGTCTGTGCCAATTTGTGATCCTTTAAACAAGTAGTATGCGAGGGTGCATCTATGCCAATTTGCTTAGCTGAATGAAAGAATCCTTTTTTTGAGGAGGGGTACCAGGGGTTGAACTCAGGGGCACTTGGCCACTGGACCACATCCCCAGCCCTATTTTTTGTATTTTTTTTTTAAGATAGGGTCTCACTGAGTTGCTTAGTATCTTGCTTTTGCTGAGGCTGGTTTTGAACTCGAGATTCTTCTGCCTCAACCTTCCGAGCTGCTGGGATTACAGGTGTGTGCCACTGCACCTGGCTAAGAACTTCATTTTTATGTGAATATCTTGACTACAAGTGAACCTAAATTTCTCCAGTGTGCTGGCTCCATGGACAGCTATTTATTTACTTTGCCTATGATTCTACTAGTACATTTATCTTTCCCCTCCATATTGCAAGAGGTTTTTTTTTTTTTTTTTTTTTGGTGGTGCTTGGGATTGAACCCAGAGCCTCGTGCATGTAAGGCAAGCACCCTACCAATTGAGCTATATCCCTAGCCCTTGAGAGAGTTTTTCCCACATAAAATGTGTATCAAAATTCCACTCTCAACTTCTATGAGATTAATATTTTTTTAGATTCCACTTAAGAGTGGGATTATGCAATATTTATCTTTCTGTGCTTGACTTATGTTACATTGTCCCCCAATTTCTTCCACATTGTTGCAAGTGACAGGATTTCATACTTTTTTATTGTTGAATACTATTCCATTGTGGACATATACTATATTTTCTTTGTCCCTCCATCCACTGGAGGGACATTCAGATTAATTTTATATCCAGGCTCTTGTGAATAGTGTGTCAATATATTGAGTTCATTTCCTTTGTTTACATGAATCAAAACATCACATCGAAGCTCAAAAATATGTAAAATATTTTGATCAAAAAATAAAAAAAATTAAAAATGAATATCACAAAAGTGCATCATGAATATATTTTTTCTTTGTGTTTTCTATTTTAATTTCACTATTTTGGTAGTATGTAATATTTTCTTCTATAATTTATGCCTTTTGAAAAATGCTTCCAAAGATATTTCATAGACCTCATAGAAAGATAATTTTTAATAAACCATCTAGTTCTTTGTTTAAATTACCCAGTTTCTGTACTGTGATCATAATTTTGAAAAATAATGTGTGAGAAATGTTCTAATAGATTTTTGAGAGTTGCACCTCCATTATGCTAAAGGTCCCACACTCTTATTAATCAGAGCAGGTGCTTTGAAAGTAGGAAACACTGAATTTTCAGTGTGATATTAGACGGATTGTTATTATTGAAAATAAGACCATTCTGTTCAAACATGTTATCAACCAGAGATCCTGCAAGATGTGCTCTGCTGAACAAAAAACTGCTCTGAACAGAATGTAGATGCCAAGTATCAAACCTTTCCACCAAAGAACTTCATCAACAGTCCCATGGGGACTTCAGGCAGGGGAGGGGATGACCCAAAATAGTAGAACAAGAGTGGAATTGGTATTCTCTGTTTTGAGACATGTGTGCATGTGTAGATATACATAGATATATAAATATGCTATCTATATGTATACATATATGTAAACATATCTAGATATATATCATTATGGTTTTCTTGATAAAAAAAGTAAGTACCCATGGTTTGTTCACTTTTACTAACATCTAGTAGAACACTTGGCTCAAAGGAAGTTTTCCAAAGATGATGGTGAAAAGAGTGAATGAATGAAACCGGTGCAAGTTAAGATTTTAGCTGGTTCTGAAATTCTATATCAAGTGTTGCTAGTCCACAAAGTCTCTGGATACAACTGAGTGAGAAGCTCCTGAGAACAGGGGAAAGGATGGAGAAGGGGTGGTGTTGCTGCTGTGGCTGAATGTCATGCTCTTGCCTTGCTACTGGGTGACTGCTCCCTACCAGCTACCAATCAGCTCAAGGACCAAAGACACCCATCCTGGAGCTGTTGTGAGTCACCAGTGTGCTCTGCTGGACACTTTATGACCTCTTCCCATGCTGTCTTGGACAGATCACTTTATGTCTTTGGTTTGATAGATTGCACATATGCACTCATGCATGCACACACATGCACTTGCATCCACAATTAGAGGGGAGAATGTGTGTAGGATATATGCAAACTCTATGCTATTTATATAAGGCACATGAGCACTATGGATTTTGTTAGGGAGGAGGGTCCTGGAACTAATTCCCAAGGAATTTTGAGAGGTGGCTATATATACACATAAAATCAGATTTCTTTTGGAACCAGAAAGGGGTCACAACTTTAAGTTTTCTTATTTCTGAAAAGGAAATGTAAAGTGGAATGTTTTTTTTTTCTTTCTTCTGGGTACCAAGTCAGTATACTTTGCACATTCAATGGGACACACTGACTAAATGGGACACATACTGGCCATGGGTGATAAGGAAAAGGGAGGAGTCAGGATGGATGACCTGTTTTCTGGCCCAGAAAGTGTAGTAATGTTATTAACCTTTACTGGGATTGGGACATGGAAATGGGGAGGAGGAGGACAGTGGGGTGGCAGTGGCACTAAGTAGCTTAGCATTGGATGAAATGGACTTGAGAAACATCTCAGCATGATTTTTTTTATTCATTTTTTTAAGGTTTTACAGACTTCATTTTGATTCATTGTACACAAATGGGGTACAACTTTTCATTTCTATGGTAGTGCATGATGTACATTCATACCATTCATGTAATTATACATGTATATAGGGTAATGACGTCAGCATGAATTTTGAGGGGGCTGTTTTTTTGGGGGGGGTATTGGGGATTAAACCCAAGGGCACTCCACCACTGAGCCACATACCCAGCCCCATTTTGTATTTTATTTAGAGACAGGGTCTCACTGAGTTGCTTAGGGTCTTGCTAAGTTGCTGAGGCTGGCTTTGAACTTGCGATCCTCCTGCCTCAACCTCCCAAGTGCTGGGATTATAGGCGTGTGCCACGGCACCTGGCTTTGAGGGGGCTGTTTATTTGGAGGTTTCAGGCTTAGTGGAGGAGTCTAGGTCTGGGGAAAAAATTTGATGTTACCAACATGTAGGGCATATTTTAAACCAATGGGGTGTGGCAAATCCACACAGGAGAGACTGTGGATTCAAAAGAATGACAGGGCTCAAGGGACACTGAGAATTGAGGGGCAGGAGGACGGAGAAGGCCCCAGAGAGGGCACAGATGCTACACTCTGTTCCACAGACCCCATTGCCTGCCAGTTTCTACCCCCATGTCACTGTTGCAGAAGTGGGGTATTGTCACCTTTGCATTTCTATTATGGTTTTGTTCATGTTCTTCTTCTCCAGGGAAGTCTTAGATCCACTTCTTTATCATTCAATATCCAGGTTCAATGTAGTGTCATCTTTTATCTATCCCACTATTCCCCTTCAAGAAAGAACTAGAAAGTCATATGCACACTTCCATTCTCCTTACACATCTTGGTCATGGAACCAACAGTCACATAACACATACCAACACTGATGTCATTTTTGGATTACTTTAAATGGAAATATCCCACTTTTTCCCCTGTGCCATCCAGGGTTGACTGTAATACATTTCAATTCATAGTTGTTGGCACATTTTATGTTCCTCCTGTTGGAAGCTATGTTCTTTGATGTTAAACACTGTGGTGTACCCCTTGAAATCAGCATTAGTTTTTACCATGGTCTCTCATGGGTGTGGTCAGGGTTCTGTGTGTCTTGGCACATATGGGGCATGAGGCGGGTATAAGATATCAATTTCAGGTGCTATGTAGTGACCCCGGTCTCTTTATCACCCAGCAGGAAATCTTCATTATTTATCTTTATGCCACTAAAGCATATGATGGTATATTGGGTGCTTCTCCTGTCATTGGCACTTTGAAACATAAATGTAACTGTAAGCACAGATCCTCTCATGAGCCAGAACATGCTTATATTAAAATGTGGTGCTTTGCATCATCTAAGAGGATGCAGACTATTCAGATATTCTTTCATTACTCAAAAATCCCTGAGGAATATGCCTATCTAAATGGAATGGATGCAGGACACCAAGGAATTCATTGGTGAGCAGTGAGTGAAAGGATGATTGGGAAGCTCCATCCCCCCCCTTTGGACATTTCATAAGCTGCTTGTCTGTCTCACTGTTAAACTTGGGTATTCATAGCTCTTTCCAGGGCCAACTCAGAGCCCTCAAGATTTGCCTCTGTCAATAAGGTTTTCTGCTTAGAGATATGGACCAGACTTGCTGCTCAATCTTTAGGTCCATAAGGCATCTGTTTATGGTAGCATAGGAGGTTGGGTTGCATCTCTAATCATAAGGATAGACTGGCTATTCCACATACCACCCTTGCAAATAGGAGTCAATTCGTGCCATCTTAGCTCCCTCATCTACAAAGTGACACCTAAGGAGATTTCCTGCCTTACTACTATTTTTGGGAAATTAAAAATATGATATTGGCTTCTGAAATTCCAGGCCTGGGATTCTTTGTTTTCCTTCTATCTGGGGTTGGGGTAATGCTTGTAATGTTGCAGATGGGACTTTAATTCTGATTGTGCACATGAAAATCAAATTTAAGATTTTGAACCAATAAATAATCTTAAAAAAAGATGAACAGAATTTTTTCCTGGATGCCTTCTAACTACTTATGCTTATTTGTATTTCTAAATGCAGATTTTAAAGTGGGAAGCTCTGAAAGAAGGCTTTTGTTCAAGATCTTCATTCACAGGTTAAAAAAAAATTAGTAGAATATGAGGCACCATGCCCTTTTCAAAGTCAAGAGTATCATCTGGATAAGACCACAAACCTTCAGTTCCCAATCCCCTCTATAGGAAAACCAAAACACATTTCCTTAAATACAATCCATGAGATCCTTACAACATATCCATGCCATGTTTAGGAAAATCTTCCTGCCCTGTGGGCATCCAGGCATGGAGGGTTTAGTAACATATCCATACTTTCACTCACAAGCTGGGCAAATTTCCTGGGTCTCCTGGAAGACTCTATGATTTTTAGCCACTTTATTACCAATTTAAACTATATGTTTCCTGAAAATGTAATTTTAAAATCTATTTACTTCTGTTTTAATGTCATAATTTACAGCTACAACTTGAATTTCTATTATAGAATCCTTTCTCCTCTCACAACTGTCTGAAATTATCCAATTAAGGAAGTATGTGAAATGCCATTTATGTATCCCTAAAGCCAAAATATGGTTTCCATTGGTCGGGAAAATGAAATGTGTCCTTTAATTTAAGCCCATATGTGGAGCATAAAAATTTGCTTCCCTTTACATCTTGAGCTGGCTTTCTTGGAATTCTCTTTCGAGTAATGTTCAATTCCAATTATGTATGGATGCTTTTTACAGTGAAGTCTTTTGAAAGTTTAATTGGAGCTGTAACTCCAAATGAAGGAACTCATGGCTTCAAAGACTTTGGAAAATATGTAGTTGAGGCCCAAACAGCAACTTAAAATGAGCTTGATTATGTGACAGGCCAGAAACAAAGACATGGCCTGAGGGGCCATTGCTGCCATGAGGCATCTGAGGACATTCACACCAGGAAAAAAAGAACCCACATATTTTATTCACAGGGGTATCTGAAGTTCAGACAGTATGAACAAGAAGTTAACAGAAATCATTAGAAGTGCTCTCCCTTGTCTTTTGTATTCTAATCCCAAAGGATATGTCTAAAGGAGACTATCCATAATCTACATGTACCATCTCCCATTTTACAAACTCTAAATGAAAGTGTGGAGGAGAAAAGTGACTCTGCTTCACATTGTAAATGAATTCCCTGGTCTGGCCTGGAGGTTTTCATCCACTTTCCCCTCTCTGCTAACCTCCAATTATCTTCTGTTGATGTCAAATTCCACCACCAATTTGTGGAGACAACAGTATTGATTCTCCTCTTCTTGTTCCCTTAGATATATATTTCACACACAACATATTTTGGAGGAATGAAAGTGGGAGCAAGGAGGGGGAGGTGAGGAAAATAATGAAGTGTCTAAATCCAGGTAAGTCACTCAAAGCTATTGAGTCAGCTTCTTCAGCTGTCCTTGATGATCATACACCCATTTTGTAAAGAGAAACAGGTATATTGCAAGCTATGCTAGCCCTTGATCAATGTGTGATATATGATTATTAAAATAATAGTTTTCTAGACTTTTGAGAAAGTGAATATAATAGGTGAATAAGCCTTGCATGCCTACGGAAGGAACAACTGGTGAAAAACTTCACTTGTGGACTTCATTTTGGCTATGAGATGGTTAACAGGGAATTGAAGGTGAATGAGTATCCAAATGGCCTGGATTTACTTGCTGGCTCAGTATGCTATTACATAACTGGCTTTGCATTGCTAGGCCTCAGTTTCCACTTCTGCAAAATGGAAATAATATAGTACTCCTCTTGGATGATTGTCATGGGAGTCAAAGTAAGATTAATGTTGACAGCTTGCATGTTTAGAACTTGCATGTCACACCTGCTGATTATCATGGCACTAAAGAGCAGTAGCAGTATTGCCATGCATGCATAACATGAAATAGCACATCAGAATGTATATTCCTCTTTCTTTGTTTATTGTAAGTAGATTTAATATATGCATCAGGTTTCATTTGCTTTTTCTTTCACATGGAGTGGGGACATTAGCACATGAGCTTAACTTGCTTTTTAAATATTTTAAATAAAATTAACTCACTAAACAAAAAAGGGTGTGTGTGTGTGTGTGTGTGTGTGTGTGTGCGCACACAGGCGTGTGTGTGTTATGGTGGCAGGAGACATCTGTACATACTAAAAGTGATAGTCACAGGCTTCTAGGAACTAAAGAATTTCAGTTGGACAGACAGCGCTTGCGACATGGGGTGAGATTAAAGATGAATGCAACCTATCATCTGCAATAGGGTAGATATTCCTGCAATTCCTATAACCCATCTTCAGTCCAGGTGGAGTGAGAAGGGCAAACCAGAAGATCAAATTAATACTCTTCTGGGGTAGCAAACTCAGCAAGGAGGAGGCTGGTGGTGTCATGCTTCTGGTTTCTCTGGGTTTAGGCACCGGTTCTTGCCAATTTTGAGCTCTTAATTTCCTACCTGATATTAAACATAGAGCTGCAATCCTAGGAATGAATCAACAGAGAATTCATGTGCTGATAAAAATCCATGTCCTTCTTAAAGGACATGTTTCCATAAATATAGATTTATTACAAGAAACTTTATGAAATTTTAGAGATGGACTGAGATCCAAAAAATTGTCCAAGTCAAGGCATAACAAATTTAGTACTGCAGAAAAATACAACAGTTAAGGTTAAGTATTGAAAGTATTAGGGGTTAAACTTGTAAAATATTTCTAAAAAATAGAAGCTATGTAATGTAGAATATTAATAGTGGCCCACAACTCTGGATTATACCAATAAATTTTGAAATTTGGAAACTGAAAAAATATTCTTAATTTCCAATGATATACAGAAATAATGTAATATATAAGATTTAATTTTTCTCAATATAAGGGGAGAGGGATTTTCTCCTTGCTTTTTTCCCCAAGTAAGTAGCATTGATTCAGAGAAATATAGTTTCAAAATTTATGAATATTAAAACTATTTACTAGTGGAATGCATAAGGCTATTTCATTTCCCAGTGTTTTAAGAAATAAAGAAGAGCAAAAATGCAGGTAAAATTAAAAAAACAAACCAGGTATGTTTCCTTCTCAGCACTGCTTTCACTGCACACTATAAGTTTTGGTGTGTGTATTTTTATCTTTATTCATTTAAAAGCATTTCCTAATTTTCCTTTTGATTTCTTTTTGACCCATTGGTTACTTAGAAATGTGTTATTTCATCTTCACTTGTCTGTAAATTTCCCAAACATCCTTTTGTTGTTGATTTCTAATTTAATTCCATTGTGGTTAAAGGACATACTTTATATGATTTAATTCCTTTCAAACTTACTGAGGCTTGTTTCATGGCTCCTCATATGGCCTCTACTGGAGAATATTCCATGTGCTCGTTGGAAGAACGTGTTTTCTGCTGTTTTAACATGGGGTGCCCTGTTCTTTCCCATTAGGGCGTTCAGGTCTTTTCTTTCCTTGTTAATATCTGACTAGTTGTTCAGTACATTATTACTGGATTGCCTGTTGCTTCCTTCCTTACTGTTAGCTTTTGCTTTGTGCATCTGAGGACTCTGTTTTTAGGGATGTAAATCCTTATACTTATTATATCTTCTCATGTGTTAATGCTTTTATCACTAAAAATATCCTATATTGTCTCTAGTAAGAAATTTTGTTATAAAGTCTATCAGTATGGCCATAGTAGCTTTCTTTTGACCATAGCTTGTGTGATACTACTTCTGTCATTTTATTTTTAATCTGTCTTTGAATCTGATGTTTCCTTTATATAGTGTTACTGTCTAGGGATGCTGCTGGGTTCATTGTCTCCATTCAGCAAAGAATTGAAGAACAGGACACAGAGGCAGCATGCAAGAAGGAAGTTTATTGCAAAAGTGACAGAGATAGGCTTCTATGAAGGGAATGGGCCCCAGAGCTGGTAATCTGGAGGGGGAGTTTTGGCCTGCTCTTTTCATGGTCTCTGGAATTTCCTCCTTTCCTTATCTCTTCTCCTGTCCACACACCCCTCACTATTATTGACTGGTGCCCTCTCTGTCCACTTGTCTGTTTTAGTATTTCTGTTAGATACCCTGCTTAGGAGCATGAGTACAGAAGTATCTGTGAGGTCCCCAAGTTTTGTCCACAAGCACTTTCATTGAACAGGAAGTTGATCTCATCAGAAGACTGTCTCCATGTTCCTGTGTTCTGGCCTTGTCCCCAACCTCCTCACTCACCATCTTGCTCTGGCTGCCTAAGCCTTAACATTGCTCTCAATCCCCTCTCTCAGTGGATATCCCAACTACTGTTGGAAGTTGGGACAAAGACTATTTCAGACTGATAAGGGGTGTTGTTGGAGTAACTGGGACATCCTTCTGAGGAAGGTCTAGGGCAAGTGGGAAGCAGCAGGCTGGTCCAGGGGCCAGCACTGATGATATACATCAGTGGATCTTTGGAGGGGTCCATGGTAGAGGTCCGAAGGGATGTCCATTGGGGGCTCCATTGGTAACACCATCTGAAGTTTTGTTGTTGCTATTGTTCTTACTAGTTATACATGACAGAATGTATTTTGACATACAAATATAGAGTGTAGCTTCTCATTCTTCTGGTGTACATGATGTAGAATTGCATTGGTTATGTAATCATATATGCACATAGGCTAGTAATGTCTGATCCATTCTACTATCTTTCCTATTCCCATTCCCCCTCCCACCTGAAGTATTATTGTCTGAAATGAGAGGAAACAAAGCAAATAAGAAAATTGATAAAGACCAAAAGGAAGAATAGGTAACAGAGCTGCCAGAGGCTCAAGGACAGGTAAAATCCATGAGGTAGATTTCACAACTTTGGATTACCTGTTGCACTGTACTCTTCAAGCCTTTTCCTGAAAATATATATTTTTTGTAATGAAATAGGAGTATTATCTTTTCCCAAATGGTAGATATGATGGACTTTGAAACCTTCCATTACCCACCATACACTGTGATATAGTTAGTATCCTTGGGTTACAGCCAGTTGAGCCTCTTTTATTGAGTACTGGGGGCATTCTGATGACAGAAAAGAATCTTCTCATAGGAGGGGGGAAACTGTGGAGTCCTATAATGCAGCTGCCTTGGCTGCTACATCTGTAGCACTATTTCCTTTAGCAATTGTGTCCTCTCCCTTCTGATGTCCAGGAGCATGGATAACCACTACCTGAAAGGGCAGGAAGATGGCCTCTATGAGGTGAAGAATCTTGGCATGCTTAACAGGAGTGCCTGTATTAGTAAGTAATTGCGCTCTTTCTAGATAGTTGAGTGGGCATGAAGCATAAGAAAGGTATATTTAGAATCAGTATATATATTGACCCTCTTATCTTTAGAAAGTTCTAGTGCCTGGGCAAGGCAACTAATTCTGCTAGTTGAGCCACTGGTGTTAGTGGGATGTGGCCCTGATTTAAGAGCCACAATATCTGTCACTACTGCATATCCAGATTTCTGAGTTCTATCAATCACTAATGAACTAGAGTGAGATTGGGATTAGCTATAGGATGATCAGATATATTTGGCTTGGCTACATAAGCTTCCATTAAAACTTCCTCACAGGAATGCAGAGATTTTCCTCTGTAAGAAAGAGGTTGGATTAAGGTTGTGACAAGTCTTTAAGGTAATTTCAGTTCCTTTCAACAAAAGGGCCTGATATTTGAGTATCAGTTGTTATCCAAAGACTACCTTTAGAATTTAGGGTTCCTCCTGTGTCATGGGAGGCAAATACCATTAGGGTCTTCCCAGAGTAAATTTGTCTGCCTTGGGGACCAACAGTCCCACTGCAGCCACAGCTCTAAGACATCCAGGCTACCTCTTGATCACCTTGTCTTTACTTAGCTATTTCACTGATTAGGGAGTGACCCCTTCTGATTGAGTCATCATTCTTAGTGCTGATTTGTTTATTTCTGTAACATATAATTGAAAAGTGGTGGAATGGAACCACCATTTGACTCAGTCATCCCACTCCTAGGTTTATACCCAAAGGATTTAAAATCAGGCATATTACAGTGATGTAGCCACATCAATGTTTATAGCAGCTCAATTCACACTAGCTAAACTATGGAACCAACCTCGATGAACCAACAGATGAATGGCTTTAAAAAGTGATGTATATATATGTGTGTATACACACATACACACATATAAACATATGATAGAATACTACTCAGCCTTAAAGACCAATGAAATAATGAAATTATGGCATTTACCAGTAAATGAATGGAGTTGGAGAATATCATGCTAAGTGAAATAGGCCAATCCCCAAAAACCAAAAGCTGAATGTTTTCTCAGATATGCAGATGCTGATCCATAACTGTGGTGGGGACAGGGAAAGAAGAATGGAGGAACTTTTAGATTAGGTAGAGAGGATTGAAGGGAGAGGAGGGGAGTTTGGGGATAGGAAGGATAGTAGAATGAATCAGACATTATTGCCCTGTGTACATATATAACTATATGACTGGTGGGATTCTACATCATGTATAACCAGAATGAGAAATTATAGCCCATTATAAATGATATATCAAAGTACATTCTACTGTCATGTATAACTAATTAAATAAAAAGTTTTTAAAAAATATTAACAAAAAAAGAAAATTTGATTGAGTTGCCTCTGGAGTCCTATTAATATTTGCCTGTGAATGTCTCTATACTTCCTTAAGGCACTCATAGAGGGGTCTTGCCTTCTCAGCATATGCAGGATCCAAATTCTACAATATCCAGTTTTTCTCAGAAAGGCCCTGAGTTTTCTTTTTTTGTTTGTTTTTATTTTTATTTTTGGTACTGGGGATTGAACCCAGGGGCACTCGACCACTGAGCAACACCTCCAGCCCTATTTTGTATATCATTTAGAGACAGGGTCTCACTGAGTTGCTTAGGGCCTCGCTAAGTTGCTGAGGCTAGATTTGAACTCACGACCCTCCTGTCTCAGCCTCCCAAGTGCTGGGATTATAGGCGTGTACCACCATGCCTGGCCCTGAGTTGTTTTACTCTCTGAGGAAGGGGATATGAGATGAAGAGTTGAATTTTTGGGGGGTCAAGGTTTTGAGTTTCTTCTTCCAGTACCATGCCCAAGTAAGTAACCCAGAGTCATAACTGAGGCTTTTTCCAGGAGATTTTATATCCTCAAGTGGCCAGGAAATTGAGAAGAGAGCCAATAGCATCAGAAATTATTTTTCTGAAGGTCCACACAAAAGAAGGTCACCGACACACTGAAGGAACACTGTATGACCAGTCTGTGAGATCTTGTGCCCGTGCTTGTCCAACCAGATGGGGACTGTCTCTAAATCCCTGGGGAAGGACTGTCCAGGTAACTTGTCCTGCCTTATGAGTAGGATCCTCAAAGGCAAATACAGGCTGGCTTTTTGGATGTAAATAAATGCAGAAAAAGCATCCTTCAAATCCAGGACTGTGTAATAAGTAGTTCCCTTGAGAACTTGGGTAAGGAGAATATATAAATTTGGAACAACTGAATGCAAAGGGACTACTGCTTCATTGATTATACAAAGGTCCTGAACTAATCTTCATTTATTGGGGCCTGTGGGACCCCCAATATAGGAGTATTATAAGGGCTATAGCACTCTCCCGAGTCCCTGTGGCTTCACACTCATTATAATAGGTATTAGTCCCTTCCTGGCTTAAGGATTTAAGGGATACCTTTTTTTTTTTTTTGTCAAGGAAAGTAGGAAGGACCCTTAAGATGAATTTCAACAGGGGTTCCAGTCTGTGCCCTTCCCACGGTATTGTTAGTAAGGGTCCATCTCTGTCTCCAATAAAGGGAGGTAGCTATATTCCCCAGGTGGCAACAACAACTTGACCCTTAATTGAGACAATAGGTATTTTCCTAAGATATGTGTTGGGGTCTTTGGCAGAATTAGAAAGAAATGACAGAAGTGGAAATCACCCCAGGAAAAAGCAAGAACTCTAGTAAAATGTTGCTCAAGGGGCTGGCCCGATATGCTCCGAATGGTTACTTTATCTTGGAACCAAGACCCAGGAGCAAAAAGCAAGACTGATATTCAAGTTTCCACATCAAGAAGGAAGTTTGTCTGTGCCTGTCCTGAGCAAGTTTACCTGGGGATCCTCAAGTTGGGCTTCAGTCATGGGAGCCATAAAGAAAGACCCCTGGGACCTATCACTGGGAACTGGTGGGCAATGACCTTAATCCTCTCAGGTTCTAAGGACAAACAGCCTTCCAACCATTCCCATGACACAGAGGACAAAGTCTGGGAGGCAGCCCAATAGGTGGTCCATGTGTCTGGGGACAATCCATTTTTAATGACTTTCTTCCCCACAAAAGAAAGAGGAGGTTGGAGGAGTCCCCTTGGGCACCTGCTCACATGGCTGTCATCAATTATCCATGTAGTTTGCCCTTCTTTTTTTCCTTTTGAAGGTCCTTATTATAAAAGACTATGGTAGCAGCCTGGACTAATTTGTCCAAGGTTTCGTACAGTTCTGCACCCAGTCTTTGGAGCTTCCTTCAAAGTCTGGAGCAAATGGGGTCAATAATTTGTCGTATTAAGAATGAGTACTTCAATCTGTGACCCTAGTGTGTTTGGTTCTGGCCTCCCAGGGACTCTGTAGAAAGGTTACCAATGGCTGTTTTTCGCCTTGAATTACAGGAGCCAGCGGGGCATAATTGAAAGGTTTAATTTGGGCCCTCCTCAATCCTTCTAACGCATAGTATATAAAGTGATGTCTGTCCCATTCGTCTTTAACTCTGTCAGCTTCCCAGTTTGGTTCAGTGAGGGAGTTCCTCTGCCTGACTTCGTTGGGGTTGTTCCAACTCTTGCCAGCCAAGGTTTCCTTCCATTCCCCTACCGTATAGTAGTTGTCCCTTGTTTCCATAGCCTTCTTTAACACCCTTTGTTTTTCCAAAGAAGTTAAATTTATACTTAAAAGCAACATAACATCCTTCCATGCTAAGTCATAAAGATTTGATAACTGCTGGGAGGTTTGAAAATATTGCTCTGAGTTTTGCATATAGTTCCCTAGGTCTTTCTTTATGTCCTTTAATTCAGTTAATGAAACAGGGACATGCACTATCTTGGGTTGGAATCTCACCCTCCGCCCCCCACCCCCCACCCCCTGGCATTTCCCTGAAGAGCAGATTTCCTAACAACTCTGGGATCACAGGTGAAGTTTGTCCCTGTATAAGGAGGACTAGGCTCCAATCCTTTTAAATTGGCATATAAAGGGGAAGCGGTCTTAGGGCCTATTTTTCCTTCATGGACCTGAGGGAATTTCTGTGTACTGATAAAGTTTCTTTTCCTCTGTCAATAAATTTTTTCTTTTCTGGGGATTTGGTGTCTGGCTTAGAGTATCAGACTACTGCTAGGAGTCTGAGTCTCAAACTTGCAATCATTGCTAGATCAGGGTGATTTCTCAGATCAAAGAACAATTGTACATAAGAGACTTCACTCCCATTTACCCTCCTGTTTACAGAAAATGTCTAATTGCTGGATAGTACTGTGATTTAGGGTCCCCTCAGGTGGCCATGGTTGTCCATTTCCTAATTGGTACTATGGCCAGGCCTCAGTGCAAAAGAAGATCAAAGACTTTCTCTTTAACCAGAGGCCCAAATTATCTCAGTTTTTGAGCAGACAGGAGAAAGGTGAGCCTCATGGGATTTTGGAAGAATTGGATCCCATCTAACCACAAAAAGAAAAAAGAGGTCTTGATGGGGGTTCCCCAATTTTCATCTCACTCTGGAAAATGCAGAGGGGTCACTCTGACCTGTGAATTGGGTAGAATCTATCCCAAGGGGACTGTGTCCAGGTAGGGACTAGACAAGTTTACCCATGGCCTGTGGTCTGGGTCCCCGATATTTCATTTTGTAAACCAGACATTTCTGATGCTTCCATTCCTGAAAAGCATATAATTCCCACTTTATCCAGAATTCTCAGGAGAGCAAGAATCTGGAGGGGAGGCCGCAGCCTGTGAAAGATTTATGCTGAAGTCTCTGAGATAAGGGGAGTCCCTGAATTAGTAGCATGATCTCTTAGTCCACAATTGCACGTCTTTTTCCTGTACAAGGAGGTTCCCAGCAGCTGTTATAAATCAACTTGTTATGGTTTGGATATGAGGTGTCCCCCAAAAGGTCACACGTGAGACAATGCAAGAAGGTTTGGAGGAGAAATGATTGGGTTATAGCCGTGACATAATCAGTGGATTGATCGCTGATGGGATTAACTGAGTGATAACTGGAGGCAGGTGGTATATGGCTGGAGGAAGTGGCTCATTGGGGGCATGGCTATGGGTATATATTTTGTATCTGGAGAGTGGAATCTCTCTCTGCTTCCTGATCATCGCACAAGCTGCTTCCCTTTGCCACACTCCTTTGCCATGATGGACCTGGCTGTCTACGGACTGAGACTATTGAAACTGTGAGCCATAAATAAACTTTTCCTCTGCAATTGTTCTGGTCAGGCCTTTTAGTCACAGTAGTGAAAAAGCTTGACTGCAACACAACCACAGGAGAGGTCCTGTGATGATCATAGTACTCTCTTTTTTTCTTTTTACTTCCTTTTGGAGGATCCTTAAAGTCACAAGGGAGGAGATAGGTGGTTTCTCAATTGTCTCAAGAATAGAGAATTCACCTATTATAGGGCATTTTAACCAGGGACAAAAGGGACATGGTTTCTGCATAAGATAAAGATGAGTTAGGAGTGACGTAGTCTTAACTGACAAACTGTTTCCATAAGGAGGAGAAGAAATGCTGCATACTCTGTCGTGGACTATATGACCTATTACTCATGTTGTTGCCCAAGAGGAGAGAAAGAGGAAAAAGAAAACAGTGTGGGAAGTTAGCTATGCTAGTGGTGGCTGGGGTCTTCTTTGGACTCAGAGAAACACAGAAGTACTAGAATATCAACAGTCACTTTCCTGGTTTCATCCACTGTTTAACATGACTATTTACTAACCTTTGAGTTGATGGTTTCTATCCTGAAGGAGTCCCCAGTTCTGTTACCATCTAGGGGTGCTGGGTTCATTGTCTCCATTCTGCAAATAATTGAAGAACAGGACACAGAGATAACAGGAAGAAGTAGGTTTATTGCAAAAGCAAGAGATAGACTTCTCCAAAGAGAAGGGGACCCAGGGCTGGGAATCTGCTGGGGGAGTTTTGGCCTGTTCTTTTTATGTTTGGAATTTTCTCCTTTCCTTATCTCCTCCCCTGCCCATGTGCTCCTTACTCTTATTGATTGGTGCCCCATGTCCATGCATCTGTTTTAGTTTTCCTATTGGATGCCCTGCTTAAGAGCATAAGGACAGAAACGTCTGTCTGATTGGGTGCTCTGCTTGTGTTCACAAGCACCTTCATGTGGAAAACATTAACAGAAAGTTGACCTCCTCAGATGACCCTCTCATGCTCCTCTGTTCTCATCCTGTCCCCATCTCCTCGCTCACCATCTTGCCCTGGCTGCCTAAGTCCTTCTACATTCCCCTCAGTAGCACATCATTAGATATTAAAAAACAAAACAAAACAAAAAAACAGAACTATTCCTCCAATTTCTGCCTTTTGATTAGTGTGTTTGATTTATTTTAGTTTTTATTTATTTTATTGGTTCTTTTTAGTTATATAGGACAGTAGAATTCATTTTGATATAATTATCCAAGCATGGAATATATCTTATTCTAATTCAGATCCCAGCACCTCTCCTCCCATTCCCTTTCCCCACCCCTGTTCCCTTCCCTCTGTGATTTTTCTGTCATTTACCCATAATTATTTTTTTTAATTTTATTCCTTGTGGATGCTCAGGATGGTGAGATTAACTGTGGTGTATTCATATATGTGCATAGGAAAGTTGTGTCAGATTCATTCCACTGACTACTGTCTTTTCTTTTTCTATCCCCCCTGTTAATATTGCATGATATTACTAAAGTAGAATTTTATTTTGTCATTTGCTGTTAGTTTTCTATATGTCTTGTGTTTTATACTATTTTTTAATTCTTGCCTTTGTATTAAATAGATCTTTTCTAGTATACATTTTAAAGTTTTTCATTATTTTACTATATTTTCTGAGTATTTTTCTTAGTTGTTGCTATTAAGATTACAATTAGATTCTTAAAATAATCCAGCTGGTTAATAGTTTAACTTAATAGCAATTTAATTTTGAAGGTATCTGAAGTCTTTGCTCCAATATATATTTGTTTCAGTGTCTGTACTTTGTACACTTATCAGCGGTAATACTCAAAGGGATCCATGCCTATTCATACCATGGTTCCATTGACCCAAATTGACAAAAAATCAAAGATATTTTTCTTGCAATCAGCAAGAAAAGCATGATCAGCCATGCACAAGGGCTCCTCAATGGGATTAATAGTTAATTTCTTATCAGAAACTATTGAGGCTAGAAGATAGTGGAATGCCATCTTCAATGGTTTGTAAAGAAGACTCAACCAAGAATTCAGTTTTGTAATATTGCTTTATACAATGTCTTTTTGAAAAGACGGAAGAAAAGAGTTATAAACAATACATGTTTATAGTACCTTTCGTGATAGTTATGTAGTTACCTTTACCAGTGTTCATTATTTCTGTATATGAACTACTACATAGTTTCAGTCTGAAGGATACCCTTTAGTGAATGATGGTGTTTTGGTTTAGATATTAGGTGTCCCCTAAAAGCTGATGTGTGAGAAAATTCAAGAAAGTTTAGAAGTGAAAGAATTGGGTGATGAGAGTCTTAACCTAGTCAGTGCATTAATCCTCAGATAGGGATTCATTGAGTGGTCATTGTAGGTAAGTAGGGTATGGTTGGAGGAGGTGGGTCCCTGGGGGTGTGACTTTGGGGTTTATATTTTGTTCTTGTTGAGCCCAGATTAGTCGCTCTCTCTGCTTCCTGTTGCCATGTTGTTATGGTGTAGATGTAGTGTCACCCAGAAACTCACCTGTGAGACAATGCAAGAAAGTTTGGAGGAGAAATGATTGGGCTGTAGCCCTGATGGGATTAACTGAGTGATAACTGGAGGTAGGTAGGGTGTCGCTTGAGGAAGTGATTCATTGGGGGTGTGGCTTTGGGGTATATATTTTACATCTGGAGAGTGGCATCTCTCTCTGCTTCCTGATCACCATGTGAGCTGCTTCCCTCTGCCAAACTCTTCTGCCATGATGCTCTGCCTCAAGTCCCGAGAAATGGAGCCAGCCTTCTATGGACTAAGACCTCTGAAACTATGAGTCCTCAAATAAACTTTTTCTCCTTTACAATTGTTCTGGTCAGATCTTTTAATCACAGTAGTGAAAAAACTGACTAAAACACATATCCTGAGCTGTTTTCATCCACCACATTCTTCAGCCATGATGTTCTGCCTCACCTTAGGCCTGAGGAATGGAGTTGGGCATCTATGGACTGAGACCTCTGAAACTGTACCAAATAAACTTTTCATCCTCTAAAACTGTTCTTGTCAGGTCTTTCGTTTGCAGCAGTGAAAAAGCTGACGGTAATAGTCGTTAGCCCACATTCTTTCATTTTTTTGTTTACCTGCAAATGCAGTGATTTCTCCAATTTTAAAATAGTTTGTCTGGATTTAGAATTCAGTAGGCCAACGCCTACTGAAGTCTATGAGTCTACTATAGTCTCAGTAGTCTATGAGATGAATAGACACAGATCTCTTTACCTTTATTCAATGTGTAGTTTGTTCAGCTTCTTGAATGTATTGATTAATTTTTTTCATAAAAGGTAGGAGGTCTTCAACGACTCCCATAAGTGTTAATATATCCTTTCTCACTTTCCTCTCCTTTTGAAACTCCCATGTGTACTAACACAGGCCTCTCATATCTACTAGCTTTTCTTTATTCTCTTTTCATCCTGCTCTTCACTCTGGGTACTATTATTTGACCTATCCTCAATTCTTCTACTTCTTTCTTTTGTCTGTTCAATTCTGCTGTCGAGCCCTGTTAGTGATTTTTTTTCATTTCAGTTATTGAATTTACAGTCCCAGAGTTTATTGTGGATTCCATTTTATAATTTCCATTTCTATTGATATTCTCTAAAGTACATTTCTCAAGAGCAATTGCTCAGGAAGCTTTTATGAAGTTTCTAAGGTTCCCCTTAATTTATGTAATTCAAAAGAATATGTGCATAGGGCTGGGGTTGTGGCTCAGTGGTAGAGTGCTTGCCTAGCACACGTGAGGCACTGGGTTTGATCTTCAGCATCACACAAAATAAATGAATCAATAAAAAACCAAATAAATAAAAATAGAGGTATAAAAATGATCTCACAGAACTAGCTACTTAAATATTAAAAAAAATAGAATATGGGCTTAAATGATAAAATGTAGAGGCAACAACAGAGGCCCAAACCTGACCTTTTTTTTTCCCTTTAAATGTTGAAAGATGTTGCTTGAAACCTATAGTCCATGGCCAGCAAAGGTTGGGGTTGACTGGAAGGGGAGCCCATAGTCTCTTCTCTCCCATTTGGTATCCCCAGCCAGACATCGAAGGATCCATTTCCATAGTTTATCCTCAGCCTCTCTGTGAGCACCAAGTGGTAATTATAGGTGGAAGAAAACCAGGTGTTTGTCATTTGTGAAGTGGAACAAGACTCCTAAGAGCTCTGGCACTTGCAAACAAACAACTCAAACTCAGGAAGCCTTACTTCTGTTCCCATGGGGTGTCATCCACATTCTCCATGTGGCCCAGGCCGGTGAAGGCCATTTGTCAATAGAGCCACCTATGTCCACTGCCCATCCACCTAAGGATGTGATCACACCACATCAGATGGGAGCTTTGTGGAAAATGAAGCAAATAGGGAACCACTGTCCAGCAGCCTCCCTCAGGATAAAGTGGGTTTCATGTGAAGGTATAAACTCTGAGCCATAGGTTCCAGTGTAATCCAGGCTCCTGAGCTTGATGTTTGAGGGGCAGATTTCCACCCTCCCATCTTTGAAGGGTGGACCCAGCCATGTGTCATGGATCACTAGGGATGCCAACATCCTTTCTGTGTGGAAGTCCACTTAGGGGGCTTGAGAACATGTGGGACTGGGTTGGGGGTGGGATGCATCCATGCTGGTGGCTTCTTGCTGTTTCCCGTTTTCCCAGCAGCCTGAGCCCACCCAACCTGTGGGGCCCATGTACTCAGGTACTGTACACTCTGCTCAGTGGGGCTGGCAAATCTCCTTTAGATCTATAAACATATTTGTAGTAGCTTATTTAAAATCTGTTTACATTAAATGTAAAACCAACTACCCTCAGGGCATTTTATGCTGGCTGTTTTTTTCTCTCATATGTTAGAATACTTTGCTGTTCTTTATTTATTCATGTATCATATTTTTTTTGGAAATTTTAGATAATATTTTAGACTTTTAGATAATGTGTTATAACAACTTGACAACCATTGAATCAACTTTCTCCATCTCATGTTTTTGTTGCTACTTTTTGTTTGGTTTTCTTGCTGCTTATATGTTTAATGACTTTAGTGAACTAAAGTCACTATATATATATTTTTTTAATTCAACACAAGTTTCCAAGGGCCACACTAGAATCATAATTTAGTGGTCAGCTGATGATGGGTCATATTTCCTTAAATGCTTTCCTGTATATCTTCTACCCTTTGCTGTAGGGCTCAGTGTGAGAAGTTCTGCCTTCAGACTTTAGAATTATAAAACAGCTCTAGCTTTTACTTCCTGTCCATACAACCTTAAGATGGACTAGAGTTGAGTGAAACTTAGACATCTAGATTCCTAGTATCCTGTGAGTAGGTCCCCTACCCCAGTTGAATAGCTGAGTCCAAGCAAACAGCCACTACACTCCAAGAGTGTAGGCTTTCCAAGCAGTTGCAAGTTCACACAAATTATTGATAATGATCTAGGGATGGTGCTTTTCATGAAGCTCCAAAGGGGTGAAATCTGTCTTTTGTCTGCAGTGCTGCCAGGTTTTAGCTACCCAACCTCAGCACTAGGGTGGGCGAGGAATGGGAACAGTCTAAGTGAAAAATGTCACAGATCCTGCTGTCTCACTGAGGATTGCAGCTTCTCTTGGCTGGATGAATGTCATTTGGATGTGAAGCTTGTTTAATGGGCAGCATTCCGAAATGGTTAATTTTATTTGTTTGGATGTAGGTTTTGTTTTGTTTTTGTGAAAGGGATTTCCTTGATGTCTTCATTCTTCTGTTCTGAAAGTCAATCTTAAGATGTATTGTTTTGTAATTGGAAAAGAGTCATTTTGAAAGGGATCATTAATAAATCAAAGAGAGTTCTTTCTCTTGTTTAATTTTTCAAATTGTTATTCATTCTTGTCATAAAACCTACCAGGGCCCATAAGTCACTGAGGTCATTGACAGGATGGGAATAGGTACAGGCACTCTTTCCTTGGTTACTTCCCCTTTAAAATTTTTTATGTGTTCATATTCTTGAATTTTACCAACATTTATTGAATAGTGTGGAGTCTACAAGTAATGTGATAAAAGAAATTCAGTCCTCTTTTTCCATAGATAATTGTCTGAAGTTTAAAGAAAAATTTGATTTTATTGATATTGAGAAGGAATTTTCAAGCTTCTGCATGCCAAATTGAAACTCTGGAATTATTTGAGAGTAGAAAATTTTAATTCCAATAAATAAAAATATAATCTTTTTTAAAAATTAATTAATTTATTTTTAAATTTTAGGTCATTGTACACGAATGGACTACAACTATCATTTTTCGGGTTGTACACAAAATAGAATCATATAATTTGCATATTTGTACATACACATAGGGTAACGATGTTTGCCTCATTCTATTATCTTTCCTTCCCTGCCCGCTCCCCACCCCTCATTTTCTTCTATACAATCCATCCCTTCTCCATTCTTCCTGTGCCTCCCCCCACCCCTGCTATGTGTCATCAACCACTTATAAGAGAAATCATTTGGCCTTTGGGTTTTTGGGATTGGCTTATTTCACTTAACATCATCTTCTTCAATTCTATCCATTTACCTGCAAATGTCATAATTTTATTCTTCTTCTTTTTTAAAACTATAAACAAAAGCATCCAGAATTTTAGCACCTGAGTAACTAGGCGTGACATGGCATGCATGTATTTAGAAAATGTAAATGTCCTTAAGAATTGTTTTGTAGAATCTTTCAGATTAGTCTAAATGTGTCATACTTCAACATGTACCCCACCCTCTCTCTTTCTCTCTCTCTCTGTCTCTCTCCATCTCCCTCTCTCTCTCTCAAGATGCAAGGGAAGAAGGACTTAAATCTGCCCCAGTCTCATTCTGTTGTGAAGGGACAGAATGTTTCAGTTGGAAAGTAGAAAACCTATTTAATGGAAGAGAAGCTATTAAACACCATCCCATCCACACACTTAATGATAGAACATGTCTGATTTTCTTCTCAACAGCAAGAAAAATGATTTCCATAAAGTTACGGCAGTTCAGTGGTAGCCCAGTTGCTTCAGAAGCTGGTGAATTCTCTCCCACCCAGGAACAGAGTGACCTTAGGAACAGAGTGACATCTGTTCTTAGAGCAGTAACTCTCAAATAGTTTAGTCTGAAAACTGAATATATATATATATGAAAGAAATAAAATAAAGCATATATATTTATATACATAAAATTTATGTATATACATATTTTATATAAATAAATAAATAAATAAATGTATTAATTTTTCAAATTGATATTCATTCTTGTCATAAAACCTACCAGGGCCCATAAGTCACTATATAAATAAATAAATAAATAAATAAATAAATATAAATAAATAAATGTATATATAAATAAATAAATAAATAAATATATACATACATACATATATATATATATATATATTTTTTTTCTTTTGATACTCAGGATTGAACCCAGGGCTGCTTAACCACTGGAGTCACATCCCCAAGCCTTTTTATTTTACAGGTGTGGGCCACCATGACTGGCTGCCTTTATATTAAGTATTTTTGAAGACTTCAGTTTTGTTTATATGAATGATGTCTATTATTACCACCAAACCCCCCCTGAGATTTTGAATCATTAATTGTGAATAAAAATAAACCCACTATGCATACACTAAAGTAAGACATGTTTGGTTGCTGACACCAGTTTCTGGCATAGAGCTCCAAAAAATGTTCTAATGAAGTGACTCTTGGTGAGTTCCTACATGAGGTCTCATCACCAGAAAGACCAACCCATGATTAGAACCATGGAACTTTCAGCCTGACCCCCATTCTTGGGAACAGGAGAGGGGCTGGAGGTTGAGTTAATCAATCATGATTATGTGATTAAACCCTGCATAAATGTCCAGGAGCTATGGGGATCTGGGAGCTTCCAGGTTGGCTAAGGCATCTACTGCCAAGAAGGTGGCACTCCCCAATTTCATGAGGACATAAAGTACTGTGTTTAAGACCCATGGGGCTCTTGCCCCATGTACCTCTTCATCTGGCTCTTTTTCTTTACTATATTATAATAAATCAATAAAATAAATGTTTCTCCAGGTTCTGCAAGCTGAACTAGCAAGTCATCAAACCTGGAAAGGAGTTGTGGGAACCCCTGATTTTTAGCTGATTGGCCAGAAATACATGGTCACAACCTGGGACTTGTGATTGACATCTGAGATAGATGCAGTTTTTCTGGGACTGTGCTTTTAACCTGCAGAGGCTGTGTTCATTCCCCCTAGTCCTTGTCAGAATTGAATTGAATTGTAGGATGCCCAGCTAGTGTGGAGAATATTTGATGTGAGAAAAAAAAATACAAACACACACACACACACACACACACACACACAAAGTCTTCTGTGTTGAGTATGTGGTAAGTGAAAATTTTCCTATTACACATATACATATTACATATGTATTATCAGTAAAAATTAAATGTTATTTAAAGATGTAACGATACATGGCACTATTTTATATTTTTGTAAATCCTCACTGCACAACAGATTCTAATTTGTTTCTGCATTCATTCTTTTGTAAAGAGTAATCTTTGGAAACATCTACTGAAAACTCCAGAGTTAATGAGGTTGGAAAAGGTAAATAATGTATTCTTGTTACTAGGAATATAGTTATGACTTACTGGACCCCTTGAAGGGGGTCATTGTGAACTCCACAGGGGGTCCTGGAAGATACTTTGAGGACCACAATTTAAGATTGAGTTGAAGAAGGAGATGCTGGGAGATTGTGGGATGAGAAACCCTTGAGTGTCTGCTAGTTCATCACTAGGAAAAAACAGTAGTCTTTTTTTTAAATGTATCATCAGTCCATGCTATTTCTCACTCAAATAGCAATAGATTGCTTTATATTTTCTTTTAATTTCTAGGTAAATAATTCACATCTCTATCCAACAACTTTAAGAATGTGTTTGTTTTTATTGCTATTGGAACTGGAAAAGGTTATATAAATGTATTATTTGAGGCCTGCATGACAATTCTTGGGAATGAAAGTTATTTTACATCCATGTTAGTCAGCTTCTTGTTACTGTAACAAAATACCTGAGAAAATTATCTAATAAAGAGAAAAGATTTATTTTTGCTCATAGTTTTTGAGATTTCAATCTACTATTGGTTGGGGACATTGCTTTGGGTCTCTGATGAGACATGGCATAGCAAAACCACTTTTATCACAAGCAGGGGAGCAAAGGCAAAGTGGAGGTCCAGGATCACACATTCCTGTTCAAGGTCACTTCCCTAGTGATTAGAAGATCTCCTGTTAGGCCCTGCCTTCTCAGGGTTCTACCACCTCCCAATAGCACCACTCTGGGGACTACATTTTTAGCATACAGGCCTTTGGGTGACACTTTTCCAAACCATAGCAAAGTCTTTATTATTATTAAAGCAAAATCTTTAATAACAACAGAACACATGTTGGTCCTATAACTAGAACATTTTCTCAGGGCAGCAGTCACATATTCTGTCTTCTCAACTCCATACTTGAAGTACATCACATTGGCTTTCACTGAAAGAATAAATCATACACTGAGTTCATATAAACCTATTTTAATGTAGGCCTACGTGCAATCTGAGGCTAGGAAAGGGCTTGAGAGGACCAGGCAGGATTTCCCAGCACAGGGATATACAAAGGCCCTGAGGTGGAAAAGGGCAGAGTGTGTTGGAACAGCTGGGGGAGATCATTGTATTTGTTCTCAGAGGGAGGAAGAGGTGGGTGTGAAGCAAGGATAGAGAAGCAAGAGGAGTCACATGCTGAGGGTCCTGTGATATGCTGAGGAAACACTAGGCTTAGTGAGGCAGGAATACTGTGATTCTGGACAAACTTTCTAACCTCATAGAGAAGGGAATTGAGGCTGAAGGAAGGAAGCCAATTCAAAGCCATTTAGTCCCTGTCTAGGTCAGAGAGGTCCATGGCTTGTGCTAGAATAAGAGCCTGCTCTTTCCTCCTGCCTAAGCCTGGCCCCAGCTTCAAGTTCTGATGCCAGGTGTGGCTTGCTTAATTCGCAACATGACCTAAAAAGTGTAACTGAAAGAAATATATTCATGTACATTGAAATATAACTTCTTTTTTCTAAAACAAAATCCCAAACTTGAAGAGATACGGAATTCTGTGTAATTAATTTGATAAAAAGTCAAGTAGCTATTTTAATTGCTAACGTTAATTTAGAATTTACCATATACCCGACATTTTTCCCTATGTTTTATTTACCTATTATCACATTACCTTCACATAGCTATATGATATATTATCTCATTTCTTAGATAAGGGGACTTGATTTGCTTATTTATTTTAATTTTTTAATTTAATTTTATCTTATTTTGGTACCAGGTATTGAACCTAGAGGCTCTTAGCTACCAAGCCACATCCCCAACCTTTTCATTTTTTATTTTTTTTAAGTTTGAGACAGGGTCTCACTAAGTTGCTTAGGGTCTCTGTAATTTGCTGAAGCTGGCTTTGAACTCACAATCCTCCTGCCTCAGCCTCTGGAGAAACTGGAATTATGGGTGGGCGCCATCACACCCAGCTCATTTTTAAAATTTTAAAATAAGAATATAACATAATAAAACTTCTGCCACTATTACATAATGGACACAAATGTGTACATACATGTATATACACGTAAACACAGTATTCATTAATAATATCAGCAGATAACTATATATAATTGGAATATAAGTAATATTGTGTTTTTCATAGTATTCTATTTATATGTTTTAAAACAATAAGTGGCCGAATCAACTTTTTGTGACAAGGTTATACCAAAAGTTCCAGAGACTTTTGGGAAATAAAAGATGTAATAATAAATGCAATGTATATTTTATTGTTATTATGAACTAATGCTACATATCCATACATTTCAGCAACATATAAATGTGACAGCTAAAATGATGTGGCCATTTGATAAAAGAAGGGAGCATTAACACAAAGCAGATGCTAAACAAATTCATTAAAAATCTGAATGGTAAGACTACAAATACTTAATATTAACATTTATCATTCTTACAATAACAGCTTAAAACTAACAAATCAGGCATTGCATTGTTCCACAGCTTCATTATTTCAAGAATAATAATTTAGAAATGGAAACATTTCTTTCCATTTTAATTGGCACTGCTTGAATTGTCCAAAAGTCTTCTTCAAGTTAGTTTTTTGGTGCATATTACTTATTTATTTTTTACATTTTATTTTCTTTTTGTTTTTTAGTGACAAAATAACATGCATATTTGTAGAATACAGTGTAAAAAATCAATATAAGCAATGATGTGTCATGATTCTTCTTTTGTTCAGTTAATTTTCTTTTTCTCATTTCCTTGCTCCTAATTTTGGTGTTACCATTGAAATCTATTAACTTCTTCTACTTCAGTTACTGGTTCCATTTCTCATCTTGTGTCAGAGTATTTCACAACAGCCTTCACACTTTTTCAAAAATTTCTTCTGTGGAAGCATATTTTCTTTAAAAAAAGAATCTATTTATTGATGATTTTGCTAAAAGAACCATTTTGTTTTTGACAGCAAAAAAAAAAAAATTGTCCTTTTCTACTTCATGTGAGGTGAAAAGTTAAAGTAAATGAATAAATCACTTTCAACTTCATAATTCTCTACTTTATAATAAACAGCCAACAATCAGCTGTCACAAAATAATTATATTCATAGAGAGCATTTAAAAATACTTTATATTGTTCTTTATAACATATCCCAGTGTATTTTACTGTCCAAAATGACTTATACATTTATTTTTTTCAATCTTGAATGTTTTCTCCTGCAAAATAATTTTTTTTTCCGGAGAATTAAACAGTTTTACAATTTTCCTTATATTAAAATAGTGTAAGAGACAACATTTTGTTGATGAGACTATTTGGCTCTGTAATATCTGAATCTGAGTTTTTTTTTTTTTCATATTCTGGTATTACAAATTTGCATTGTATCTCTTCTACTTCCACTTGTTTTTGATGGTTGGTTCAGGTAAAATGCATAACTGTAGATGACTGCTAAATCAACCGTGAGAATTTGCCTATAATTGCTGCACCTTCTCTTGTTGCTTCCTGTGTAATAATCTGTAGCTGTGTTACAAATTATCCCCAAATCTAACAATTTAGAAGAAAAATCATTTATTACCTCATGGTGCCTGTGTCCTAGGAATCTTAGAGTGGCTGTTCTGAGTGTTTCTAGTTCAAGTCTTTTAAGAAACTACAATCAAGCTGCATTTATCTTGACTTTGACTAGGAGAGGACCTGCTTTCTAGTTCACTCCTGTGTTTATTGGCAGTCTTAGAGGATGCGGTTTCCAAGCTTATCCATATGTTGCTTGTACACAGGGTTCCCTTACAACATGGCTGCTGGCTTCCCTCAGAGCCAGAGATCAAGGAAAGAGAAAGAGATATGACCCAAAATGGAAGCTACAGTTCATCCCTCTTATAACCTCTTTGTGGATGTGACAATCAACACATTTGCCACTGTTAACAAGTTTAGCTCACACGTAAGGGAGGGGACCCACTGGGGGCTCTCTCAGCACTGGTTATCACATAATCACATCAGGTTAAGCATTAATTCAAAGCTTTCTAATATTTCCTAAAATGAAGACCATAATTTTTTGTGTAGAAGAGTTCCCAAGAATTCTAATTAAACTAAGATTCAGTGATGTCTCCATGTAGTACACATGAACACTCATATACCTTTGACTCTGGCAATTGGTCCATTCATCACCTAGATGTTTATTGCTTTATTTTCAGATTTGAAGACACCAAATTAATATGTAAGTGTTCCATTTTACTGTAAAGTTGTGTCTTAGTGCCACAAATTGATGATGGATATGTTGGCTATTTAAGTCCTTTGCTTCAGAAACCTGCCCTAGTAAACTCATTCTCTCATATTTCTTTATATATACATATATATGCATATATGTAGAATTGCCAATTTAGTGAATTTTTCATTTTTAAAATTTATCATTTCTTGCAATATCACACGTATGAGCATTCTGTTTCACTTGCATGAATGACCATTAGTAGCAGATGATGACTTGAGCACACTAATGGCATGGCAACAGACACAAGAGAGACTAATGAGATCACGGATGTTTCTCTCCTGTGTGCCCTGGCTTTCAACTTTTTCTGTCCACATGCCGCACACTTGCTTTTGATTGACCATTGGTGTATCCCTTCAACCCAATGACATCTCTATGTGGATCTTTGAACTTTGATTTTCTCAGGAGGATGATAACTTCCCCCAAATCTTGGCTTATTTTTATCCTTGAAGATTTAGAAAAGCACAATTTCCTAAGAAATGCCAGGAAGGAATTTTTATGTAGAAAATCAATAGATAATTGTGACTTCATTCCTCATCACTTTCTATACAAGCAACTTGACAAACTTTTCTTGTATTTTTTTTTTTAGAATTTCAAAATATATCTCACATTTCTAGCTCCATAAATAACAATAAGAGATCACTTTAAAATATTTTTTTATCAGAAATATTGTTTTGGTTATAAGCAACTATTTGATAGTTAAACATGCAATAGACATATGCTACATGTGTGATTTAAATATATGAATATGAATATTCTTCATGATTACACTTCATATAAAAGCAATAAATTACTTTTCTATTATTAAAAAAAATTTGCAAGATAAATTCACAGGAGTTATGCAGTGAATTCTACTTTCCAGATGCAGTACCTGGAAGTCCTGGCAAATAGATGTGGAGTCCTGTGAAGGGGGAAGGACTCCAGATGCCCAGAGGCACCCATGAAGAAGTAAGGGCTGCCCCTCAGCTGTGGGCACTATGGTGAGGGTCACAGACACAGGAGGGGAGTGGGTGGGAAATGCATAAGACCACATCAGCTTCTCTCGTTATGCCAAGTGATCACTCTGTACCACCTTCTCCAAGAAATAGTCTTAAAACTTATTTAAAAATTTGAAATTTAAAAATTTAAAATCTTGGCTTCAGTAAAATCACTGTTTAGTACTTTCAGCCAAAAATGCTTGTCTTCCTTTAATCTCCACTTTTATGACCAAATGTCCTGAAGATAGCGTTTTTCTTCTTCTAAAGCTGCTTCTAGTTTGTCAACTTCAACCTCTTTGCTTATTACTTCCACAAGGTCATCATTTATATCCTTGGCCATGTTCTTAGCATCTCCACACATGTACAGGCAGCCCTTCTCGGGAAGCAGGATTCTGGCCACCTGCTGGCTGTGGAGCTGGAGATTGTCCTGCACATACTTGACTGGGGCCTCCTCCATCTGCAGGACAGCATCTCTAGAGAGGGAGACCTTCAGGTGAGTCAAAACCCCACGCTTCAGGAAATATCTGAGCTCTTCTCTGAACAAATAGTCTCTGTCCTTATGTCAACAGCTAAAACCCAACCACATTGCTCCAAAATTTCCCTCTGGGTGTTGTTCTTGTCGTTTCTCTTTATGCTTCAGGAAACCAGTACTGAGGCTGTGCATGTTCCAGGGCCCACCATGATAGTAAGGGTAAGTGAAGGAGTTTGTCTCTGGAGGAGAGATGGATATCTTGCACATGAATATGGTCTGGGCTGGAGTTCAGGAAGATGTTTGAGCAGGAGACTGAGCGGTGGCTGGCAGGACGGGAAGACAACCTGGCAACATGCACAAAGTTCTTGTAATCCACCGCTCTGCTTACTGCACAGCTCCTGCAGTCTCCACTTGCCAGAACTGTCCATGGTGTAGTCAGCAAGAGCCTGCAGAAATGCCTTTCTTCTTGGTGTCTGCCTTGATTTTCAGGGGGACATAGTGCTTTCATTTATCAGTGAGCTGCAGACTGTGGAATAGGTTTTGAACCTCACCGCTCTTGTATTCTTGAGATTTAGCTCTCATAACCAAAACGAGTTAAATTTTTGGTTTGCATAAGTTGATAAAGCATGATTTCTCTGGCTTAGAATAATGACTGGTAGCTAAGAGGCTACATCCCTAAAAATGTGTATGCTTAATTGATTTATAGTCACAGAAATATGCATATCATTATTTTCTATTGACACTTCTAAAACTCCTCTAGCAGGGTTACTTAATATGTGTTAATAATGCAGGAATGCAGAAGTGGAAGTATACGAAAGTAATGAAACAGAGCATAGGAAAACAAAACAAAAACATCTCGATGACATTTTGTCATAATTTTCTTTCCAGGAAATTAAGGTGAAAAATTCAAAGCTAAAGCAAAACTAAACAAAACACCAAATGAAAGAAAAGAAAGAGTGTTAGAGTCTATGAGAAAAACTCAATGAAGTCTCCGTGATAGAACTTAGTGTACCGGTTATTTCTTTGTGAATCCAACCGAATGGCCACCATTTGAGATGGTGACCTTTCACTCTACTTCCATAATTATTGTAATTGCTTGTGACACAAATAATTTACTGTGTGTGGAGGACTATTGTACAGTGGGTTATGTTTTTTACTATAAGTGAGCACAAAGCTTCAACCACAGATGGGTGTGTGTTTTCTTTTCCTAATGATTACACAAGGAAGTGGGCTGACAGCCAGCTGCAATCCAAGGAAAGGGTAAACATGTAAACAGAAATGGGCTACCCACAGTCCAAGCTCAGGTTTCTCTTTATGGAAAATATTAAACATACACCTGAGTCTCTCTCTGTCTCTTCTTTTCTATGTATGTATATAGAAAAGTAAAATGCACCTTTTTAAGGACCTATCATTTTTCTTCCACAGCAGTCAATTAATGACCAATCATCTAGGTAGCTACTTCTTCATTCCTGGATTATTGTGCAACAATTTCAGACATTGTAGGAATGACAGATACTATTTCTTTTTTATATACTTCTGAATACATCGTTAAAAGATAAGAGCCATTTTATGTATCACAATGGGTTAATATTTTGTCTTCATAAATTGTCGGGGTCACTCTCCTCCCTCCCCTTCATTCTTCCTAATTTTTTTCTAATTTATTTGTTAAAGAGATTAGATTGTCTTATGTTTCTTTTGTTCCCTCCCTTTCCTTTAAGATGGCTAATAGAGACTTTATAAGACTCAAGTTCAGGTTTGTGGGATGAATCTTGCAACATGGTCTCATGAGCACCCACATGGAGATGTAGTGTCCAGTAGTGGCTCTGTGAGAATGAGGTGGGTAACATTGATAAGAATTGCAAGCATCTTTCATAATGATAGGGGTTGCAGAATGATGACATTTTCCTTTCATTTTTCCTTATTTTTATCTGGCTAAAATATCCTAATGTGATTTTATCCTCATAAATTTGATTGCCCTGAGTTAAGATCCTTTAGAAAAACCAAAATAAATGGTTGATTTTTTCCTTTTATATTCTGCTTTTGAAATGATGTGTTGGTTACCTAGCCTCATCTAAAGGTGACAAATGGGGATTTCACATTTGAAAAATCAGTAAGGTTATATGGACCTAAACATATGCACTATATTTTAATTCATTTCAGGTTTTCTCTCATTGGTGTATAAATGGTCCCAACTATAGGAGATTCTGCCAGGTGGCTCCTGAACTTTTCTGAAATAACCTCAGTAGTCTGCAACAGCTGCTTTTGATGGAATGAGGCAGGAATGTAGGATGCCCGTAGGTAGATAGAATAAGGACCTTGGAGAAAGGAAGGAGAGGAGGAGACCATGCCATCCTAGAAGGAGACATTGGATCTGGAGAACATCCAATTGGACATCAGACCTGGAGAATATCCAGCTGCTGCCCCTGGCAACTTCAACCACAACAATTCCTCCTTAGCTGGAACACTGATTGTTCCTGACAGCTTCAACAGCAGTGGCTCTTCCTTAGATATCCCTACCTCCCCCTACCCTTCACAATGGCCAACCACAACATCTACCATTGTCCCATGTACTTCTTCTTACAGAGATATGTGCCAAACCCCAAGTTTAAGCCTGCCCTGTTAGTTATGTAAATAAGGGATTGAATTTCTGCACTTTTGATTGGTCTGTTAAACCCAGAGCTTGAGATTGATTGGTCCATGCTAGCTTCTCTTATTTGCATAGGCTCCACCATCCTCCTGTGCTGGGCCATCAGATAGACCTTTTAAAACCCCTAAACAAAGAACAGAAAATGGTGCCCTCCACTGGGACTCCTTCTGTACTGCAGGAGCCTTTTCTGGCTTTCAATAAATTTTGGTACTCTACCCTCCACTTGTACATTGATCCCATTCTTTGAATTTGTGAGACAAAGAACCCATCTTACAGTCATAGTTCATGTTACACTTGTTTTTTATTTTTTGATAAATAAACATATTTTCAGTCCTGTAGTTCATGCCTGGAATCTGAGTTTTCAACAAGAAGACTTGGATTTTTTTTTTTTTTTTTTTTTTTTTTTGTGGATGGGGCTGAAGTGAATCTTTATTTCTTGGATAAATGAATTCTTCAAGATGAACTTTTTAATGGAGATAATCATGGTTACCCGCGGTTGTAAGAATCCCACACACCCTTCATTCAGTTTACTCAATTATTAACATTTTTCATAAGCACAATACAATGTCATGACTGGGAAACTGATGCCAACTGTTATGATTTGGATTTGAAATGGTCCCCCAAAATCTCACATGTGGACTGGAATTATAGCTCAGTTGGTAGAGCACTCAACTAGCACATGTGAGGCACTGGGTTCAATTCTCAGCACCATACAAAAATAAATAAATAAAATAAAGGTATTGTGTTCATCTACAACTTGAAAAAAAAAAAAAGGCCTACAGAGGCATTAAAAAAAATCTCACATGTTAGGCTTTGCAGGAATGTTCATAGATGAAATATTTAGATTATGCGTGTTGTAACCTCATCAGTGGATTAATCTATTTGATAAATTCATAATTCAAAAGGACTCCTAGGTGGTAACTCTAGGCAGGTGGGGCGTGGTTGGAGGATGTAGGTCACTGAGGGTATTGCCTTGATTACATCTTGTCCTTGGCTCCTCTCTCTCTTTGCTTCCCAGCTATGAGCTATGTGCCTTTCCTCCACCATGACTTCTGCCATGATGTTCTGCCTCATCTCAGGCCCAGAGCAATGGAATCAGCCAACCATGAACTGAAACTCTGAACTGTGAGCCCACTGTGATGGGCTGACAGATTTGGCTTCTTAGAAATGTTACAGGCCAGGCTATATGGGAAATGACTAAACAGACTCCATTTTGCTCTAAGACTCCATATTATGTAGGAAATGCTTCTCCCATGGGAACACTCCACCTCTGTGCCCATCATCAGTCACTTAGCATGACATATTTAGCAATGCAAAATGGCAATTCTTATATGATGAAGAATTATTCTCTTTTGATTCCTATGTTAGTAACCATTAGTAACCATTCTTTAGTTTGTAAGGGTCATTTTGAACCACCTCTCCTGCTGGTGATTTCAGGGTCGCAAGTGTATCTGTTGCAACTGTGGCAACACGAGTGGGTCTTCCTTAGAGGGGTGAGCCATACGTAATAAAAAACACACACTCTGGAAGATCACATTTGATGATGGAGTCTCAAATTTAATGTGATCATGCAGCGCTTTTCATACACAGGGTGAGCCAGTGAACAAAACTTGAAGCCTGATAGCTGATGGATGGCTCAGCCTGAGGTTATGCAGTCACACCAGGGGAGGGGGACATGAGGAAGAGTGAAGCTCTTCTGAGCAGATGGCTCTCTGGCAGGTGTAGTCACCTGGGAAGTTTTCCTCCCAGGCATGAATAATTCCTAGGTTTTTCTCAGGAATGTCCTATTCCTCAGCCTGCGAACCCATGTGACTCAGTGGTTTCTTCCTACATCCGAACATTTCACGATGCTAGTTTGTAATTTTGAATCATAACAACAGAGACACTTAAGATTGATGTGATTTTTGGTGTAAGAACCCCTAGAACCCTATGGTCGGGGCTGTTCTCCCAGTAGCCATTTTTGGGGGCATTGTGTGAGACAGTCAGCTGGCCAGCTTAATAAGGACTCTCAAATTTGGACTTCTCAGTGGTGATCAGTCTGTTCTTAAGTTGTGCCCCATAACACCCACAATAAACTTTTCCTCCTCCAAGGTGTTTATGTCATGTTTTTTGGTCACAGCAACAAAAAGCAAGCAAAGATCAACATAATCATATTTCACTAATTTCACATATACCCATTTGTGCTTGTGTGTATTTAGTTCTATGTGGTATTATCATGTAGAGAATTAAATAATCACAATCATGCAGTGCATAATGATGTTTGGTCAACATTGAAGCACAGATAAGGTAGCCAGCAGTAGTCGTATATATGTCATGTTTATTGTATCTCTTGATTATATTATTTTCTCTTGTGCTTGAATTAATATCATGTAGTTCCATTCATCTTGGCTCCTATGTATATAAAATCCACTGCTAATATTGCCAGTAAGAAGTCATATCAAGGGATTGACTTGGAAATGAAGTTAAAAGTGATAAAGGACCATAAAGGTGAAAAATCAGTGAAGATCATTGTTCACCGATCACTCAAGAATGTCCCATCCTACTATAGCAACCATCTTGAAGAACAAGAACAAAGTGTCAGAGCTTCAGAGGACCTGGTTCATGGAAAGAAACTGACTAACAAACATTGAGAAGGGCTTATATCAGATAAGGAGAAGGTTCTTGTGTTCTTGTGACCTGGATTGAGGATAATGCACTGAAGTGTTACCCTCTTAGCACCTGATGACCACAGTCAAATAAAGTTGGCGATATTGAAAGAAAGGACTCACCCAATTGTGATGCTGGATTTATTGCCAGCTCTTAGTGGTTTAAATGATTCAAGGATCATGATCCATTATATAACATAGTGAAAGTTAGTGATGTGCCTACAAGTGCTGATGTGGAGGCAGCTGAAGAATTTTTTGGAAACTCTACATAAACTGTGGAGTAAAAATACTTGCCAGAGCAAATATTCAGTATGGATGAAATCTCTGGAAACAGACGCCTCCACGGACTTTCATCCATAAGGAGGTCAATGACAGGTCTCAAGGCTTTTAAGGGCAAGATAACAATCTTGCTTGAGGGTGATGTTGCAGGCTACAAATTGAAACCCGTTTTCTGGCACAGTGAGAGCCCCAGTGCCTTTAAACACATTATTAAGCACACTGCCAGCCTATTATAGCAGCAATAAGGAACCATGGATGACCCAGCTCTTCCTCCAAGATGCCCTCCTGAATTTCTCTGCCGGTGAAATAGGGAGGTAAAGTTTGGAGACTAACATACTTTTCAAGATTTCACTTACCATCAATAAATAATGCTTCTGCACATTTTCCTCTTATTGGTGCTTTTCATTCTGAAATCAAAGTGGCATTTATTCCTCTAAACACCATCTCTTTGATCCATCCAAAGGATCAAGGAGTTATGGCAATGTTTAAGGCCTACAACCTGTGGCCCAGGCTATTATTGCAACCAAGGAAGATCATGACAAGCTACTGAAACAATTCTGAAAGAATTACAACAGTCAATACTGCTGCTTTCTTGGAAAAGGAATGAATAAACAGCTTCTGGAACAAGACACTCAGAGGTTCTTTCATGACTTCAAAAGATTTTCTAAAGAAGAGGTTGCAAAAATCAACAAGGCTGTGGTCAAGATGGCAAACACCTTTACCATGTGTGTGTATGAGTAAGACATTGAGGAGCTCCTCGGGATGGCTCCTGAAGAATTGATTAATGAGGAACTATTGAAACTGGAACAGGAAATCTTAGCTAAAGAAGAACCAAGAGAAAAAGAAAATGCACAAGAAGAGTCAGATGAAGGGTTCAGCAGACGCTTTTGTAGACATGAACAAGCTCCTTAAAACATGTGAAAAAATGGTTCCCAAGAACAAAATATTTTCATGAATAGAGATAAAACTCTGGTGCATAATTGGTTTATAAGAAAAATCTGTGATAAAAAAGAAACAAAGAAAACCTCCATGAACATATTTCTTTCTTTTTATTGTTAGATTATAATTATTCATAATGGTGAGATTCATTAGTACATATTTGAGCATGTACATAACATTGTTTGATCAATCTCATTGCCCTGTTCCTCCCCTTTCCCTCCTCACCTCCCCTGAGTCACTTGTTCTACTCTACTGATCTATTTCTATTATTATTTTAATTAGTGAATTATAATTATAGATACAATTGGAATTTGTTGTGGTGTATTCATACATGGACACAGCATAGTTTGGTGGATTTAATTTTCTAGTACTTCTCCATGTTCTTTCCTCCTTCCTCCCTCTCCATACCCTTCCTCCATTCTTTTAGTATTCCTTCTATTTTTGTGAGATCCCTTTTCATTCTTTTTCTTTTGTTCTCTCTAGCTTACTCATAGGAGAGAAAGCATTCAAATTCTGATTTTCTGAGTCTCGCTTATTTCACTTAGCATAATGTTCTCCAGTTCTTTCCATTTATCAGCAAATGACATAATTCTATTCTTTTTTTTGTAGCTGAATAAAACTCCACTGTGTATGTACATACCGCATTTTCTTTATCCATTCATCTATTGATGGGCACCTGGATTGATTCTATTACTTGGCTATTGTTAATGGCACTGCTATAAACATTGGTATGCTTGTATCACTATGGTATGCTGATTTTATTTTTTATTTTTTTGATAAATACCAAGGAGTGGGATTGCTGGGTAGTGTAGTTGTTCCACTTCCAGTATTTTGAGGGATGTCATACTGCTTTCCAAAGTGATTATACTAATTAGCATTTCCACCAACAATGTATAAGTGTAACTTTTCCCTACATCCTTATCAGCAATTATTTGTATTTGCATTTTTTTTGGTACTGGGGATTGAACCCAGGTATACTACAACTGAACCACATCCCAGCCCTTTTCATTTTTTTATTTTAAGATAAGATCTTGCTAATTTGCTTCGGGCCTCCCTAAATTGCTGAAAGTGGCCTTAAATTTATAGTCCTCCTGCCTCAGCCATACAAGTTGCTGGGATTATGGGCATGTGCTACCACCCCTGACTTTTTTGTATTCTTAAAGATTGCTATACTCACTGGAGTGACATGAGATCTCAGTGTAGTTTTGAATTGCATTCTGTGATCACTAAGGATGTTGACATTTCTTATATAATTTTTGGCCATTTTTTTCTTCTTTCAAGAAATGTCTGTTTAGTCCTTTTGCCCTTTGGTTGATTTGGATAATTATTTTCTTGGTGTTTTTTTGAGCTCTTCATATATTCTCTTGTTGGAGGAGTAGCTGGCAAAGATTTTCTTCCATTCTGTAGCTTCTCTATTAACACTTTTAATTGTCTACTTTGCTGTGCAGAAGTTTGTAAATTTTATGCCATCCCTCTTATTTTTTCTTTATTTGTTGACTTTTAGAGATCTTGTCAAGGAAGTTGGTGACTGAATCAATATGTTGGAATGTTAACTTGTTTTCTTCTAATGTTTCTGGTTTAATACTGAGGTCTTTGATCCACTTCCTATTTAGTTTTGTGCTGGGTGAGAGATGGGGATCTAATTTCATTTATTTACATGTTGATAGCCAGTTTTCCCAGCATCATTTGTTGAAAAGGCTGTCTTATCTTCAAAATATGTTCTTGGCACCTTTGCGAAGCATCTGATAACTGTGTCTATGCAGATCTGTCTCTGTGTCTTCTGTTCCATTGATCTTCATGTCTATTTTCATGCTGGTACCATGCTGTTTTTGTTACTATAGTTCTGCATATAATTCAAGATCAGGTATTGTGATGCCTTCTGCATTGCTCTTATTGCTCAGGATGTCTTTGGCTATTTTGAGTCTTTTATTCTTCTAAATGAATTTTAGGACTGTTTTTTCAGCTATTTGAAGAATGTCATAGGTGTTTTTGTTTTTGTTTTGGTACTAGAGATTGAATCCAGGGGCACTTAACCACTGAGCCATATCCCCAGTCCTTTTGTTTTAATTTTTTATTTTGAGACAGGATCTGGCTTAGTTGCTAAGGATGCCCTTGACCTTGCAATTCTTCTGCCTCAGCCTCCTGAGCTACTGAGATTTCAGGTGTGCACCATTGGGCTGAGCATTGATACTGAATGTTGTCAAAGATTTTTCTGCATTTATGGAGATAATCTTGTGATTTTTGTTCTCAATTCCATTTATGTGGTGAAGTACATTTATTAATTTGCATGGGTTGAAGCAACCTTGCAGAATAAACACACTCTCTCTCTTCAAGAATTCTGAAATATTCATGAGTCAGAAACAGAAGCAAATGTGATGTTGCCTATGTGATATGACTCATGAATGTGAGCCGTGCTGTAATCATAATGAGCTGGAGAGGCAGGAAGAGATGGAGACAGCTGAGCATTCCAAGAGCAAGTGGCAGTGATAAGCACTTTGGAGGATGACATGTGGCCAGGCTGAAGCAAAGAGCTAGGGCCTAAGATCATGGTGATCAATAGCATGGAGATGGGATGGATGATGAGTATGGAGAGGCATACTTAAGGGCATAAGAGAGGAGGAAATCACAGCCTAAGTGGTTTGGAGACCATTCCAGAGTCATGAGTGATATGCATGGAAGCTACATCATTTTCATAACAGTGATATGTATTCATTCTTTAATTTATGCAAAATGTACTTAGAATATCATTCAAACACCTGACCATCGGGAGAGGATATATTAGATAATACATTCAGAGCTCTGCACGAACAAATTATGATACACACTAATCTGAGTCTATGTTTTCATGACGCTTACATTCAAACAATGCTTATATCTAAGTCTGAGAAATTAAAATGTTTTTATCATGTACCTTCATTGCCATGATTTCTAATACGCCCGCATAGCCAAGTAGAGGTGATCCACAGACTAGACAGGAGGGGAACCAGCTGGTCCAGGCGGCTGACTCTCCAGTCCATGAAAGTCAAAAGGTTCTCACTTAAGTTTAACTCTCTCCGAACCACAATCATTCCCTTCTTTACTTCTAGGGTGTCAGTATTAGAAGAGAACTAAGATGTAGTAAATTTGGGTAGAAAAATACTGAACAAAGTAAGGCTTCTTCATTTTGTCAATTTGGAATTGAACCCACCAAAGTTCCATGCTTGTTTCTTTTCACTTTTTAAATTCTGGAGATATTTTAAGTGGAATCATTAGTTAGGCCTTTTCAGAATAGATTATCAAAATGCATCAAGCAGGGAGTGATTTTAAACTTTCTTAGGTTCTAATATGGTCATGTCATCTGAGGATTATATAAAAACATATAATATCACATTCTTTATGTTATGTATTACTTTTTCACTGAAAGTTTATCAGGTTCTAAAAAAATGGCTGAAAGATTCCACACTCCACATGGACATTAGATGGTAGCTTGCTATTAAAGTTGTTCTCTAGAAAATAAGCCAGCAAGATTTTTATTTTGTTCCATTTTGTTTGTTTTTTGTAGTGTTTGCCAATTTCTGTGGTGTAAATCCTTCATTATGACTGATTTCAAGATCTGAAGGCACCGGAGGTGGCAAAATTCCTAAATGTTTGACACTGGCTCTTTTGAATAGCGACAAACTGGCTCTAGCACCCTACTGAGTTGCCCCAGCCACAAATTTGTGGTTTGACCTTGAGCATGTCAGTGCAGCCACTCTTCTTATGGTCAGCATCCTATAACTCTAAGTGGATTTATTATCCCTGTGGGATAGAAACAGAATCCAGCTGAACTTCTTTGCATCAGCTGTTTCAAATTTAGAGTGCTCAAACCTTAATCAGTGTAAAACAACAACAAATTAACCTCATGCAATTCAATTGTTGTATGGAGGCCAAAGGAAATTTATTTTATTGAGATTTAAAAGTGGACCAATCAAATAAGGTGAAGCAGCCTTGTCTAGGAAACAGCACAAAGAACAGATGCTTAGAATTTCAGAATTCCATCTCAGAATGATCCAGTGTGCTCTTCCCTCTTTCAGCTGCTGTAGCCCCACATTTTACTAAAACGTAATAAAAATAAATTACTAGAAAAAAGAAATTGAAAGACATATGAAATACAAGCCTGCTTTATGGTTTTTTTTTTTTGATTTGACAGCCATAAATTACACTGGCAAGTTATTACTCAATTTTCCAAGCAATTACTTTCAATTCTTGTGTTTGTTTTATTTCAGGCTGGTCACACACAGTTCTTATATGCCACAAGTAGAGGACTCCTCATGTCACAGACTCTCCAGAAAATAGCTTCCTTGAAGAACTCTGAATAACCAGCCTGGGAGCCCCAGAAACCTCAATGATGTGTGTCAGCTCCTCTCCTGCCTGGGTCCTGGGAAAAAAGGCCTTGTGACACAGATATTGCTGAGCAGGAAGTTCACGTGGCAATGTTCGAACACAACAGCACCTGCTCAGGAGTCAGGATGCTGTAGATTTTGCTCACCAACTAACTAGCATTTCCTGACAGTGCCTGACGCCCACTATATCACTCCTGTTCATCCTCCCATTTCCCATTCTAATGGCACATAAATGACTGTGGTATTCTCAAGAGTTGCTCATAGAATCAAGGCAAGGTTTATGTTTTTAAACATTGTATGTTATTCTTCAGTGTCTATCCACTGGTCTATTATCTACCTATCATCTATCTACCTATAACTATCATCAGTCTGTCTCTATCACCTACTGTCAATCATCTATTGTCTATTATCTATATCTATTACCCGTTTTCCTATTGATATGTCATCTATCATGTATATTCAGTTATCTAATTATCCATCCACATGCAATGTGTGGAGCCCAATACTGATTCTTTATATTCACACATGATCTAATGATGGATGCTGAACACTCACTGTGAATAGTTTGATTTTCATTAAATGGCTTAATAAGATTTCTAAGAAAATTTTCCAAAGGTAGATTAAAAAATCAGCCTTTAAAATAATATTAAAGCAGAGTTTATATTTTAAAGTATTTGGTTCTTTGTTTTCTAATTTTAATTGACAAATCATCATTATATAAACTTATAGGCACAACATGAAGTTTTGATACATGTACTCAGTATGGAATGATTAAAGCAACATAATATATTCAGCACCTCACTTATTCGTCACCTCTAATGTTTCATGGCGAGACATTTGAAATTTACTCTGTTAGCACTTCTTACATGTGGTCATGTGTCACTTAATATAGGGGATGTATTCTAAGGAATGTGTCAGGAGATTTTATTTTGTGTGAACATCATAGTATATTCTTACACAAAGATGAGTATGCCATGAGTAGGTCATATAATCTGAAGGGATCGCTATCCTTTATGTGGTTCACTGTTGACCAAAATGTTATGTGGGCCATTGATTGTTTACAATATATTATTATTAGCTGTTATCAACGTGCAGTGCAACAGATAACTAAAACTTACTCCTTTGCTTGCCTAAAACTTTGTACTCTTTGACCAACATCTCCCCAATCTTGTGTCCCCAATCCCTTAATAACCACCATTCTTCTGTACTTCTATGAGATCAACTTTTAAAAAAAAATATTTATTTTGATTCATTGAACACAAATGGAGTACAACTGTTGTTTCTCTGGTTGTACACAAAGTAGAGTCACAACATCTGTGCATTCATACGTGTACACAGGGCAATGATGTCTGTCTCATTCTGTTATTATTATTACCCCCTTCCCCAACAACACCTCTCCCTTCCCTCTGTGCAATCTATCCTTCCTCCATTCTTTCCTCCCTTCCACCCTGCATTATGCATCATCATTCACTTATCAAAGAGATCATTCGGCCTTTGGATTTTGGGGATTGACTAATCTCACTTAGCATGACAGACTCCAAAATTATCCATTTACCTGCAAATGCCATGATTTTATTCTTCTTTATGACTGAGTGATATTTCATTGTGTATATGGACCACAGTTTTTCTATCTATTCATCTATTGAAGGGCATCTAGGTTGGTTCCACAATCTAGCTATTGAGCAGCTATGAACATTGATGTGGCTGCATCACTGTTGTAATCTGATTTTAAGTCCTTTGGGTATAGGCCAAGGAGTGGGATAGCTGGGTCAAATGGTGGATCCATTCCAAGTTTCCTAAAGAATCTCCACACTGCTTTCCAGAGTGGCTGCACCAACTTGCACTCCCACCAGCAATGTATGAGTGTACCCTTTTCCCCACATCCTCACCAACACCTGTTGTTGCCTGTGTTCTTAATAAAAGACATTCTAATTGGGGTAAGATGAAATCTTAAGGTGGTTTTGATTTGCATTTCTCTCATAACTAGGGATGTTGAACATTTTTTCATAAATCTGTTGATTGCTTAATAGATCTTCTTCTGTAAAGTGTCTGTTCATTTCCTTGGCCCATTTATTGATTGGGTCATTAGTGTTTTTGGTGTAAAGATTTTTGAGTACTTTGTAGATTCTGGAGATTAGTGCTCTGTCCGAAGTGTGTGTGGCAAAGATTTTCTCCCACTCTGAAGGCTCTCTCTTCACATTGCTAATTGTTTCCTTTGCTGAGAAAAAGCTTTTTAGTTTGAATCTATCCCATTCATTGATTCCTACTTTTATTTCTTACACTTTGGGAGTCATGTTAAGGAAATCTGGTCCTAGGCCAACATGATGAAGATTTGGACCTATTTTCTCTTCTATTAGGTGCAGGTTCTCTGTCTAATTCCTAGGGCCTTGGTCCATTTTGAGTTGAGTTTTGTGCAGGGTGAGAGATATGGGTTTAGTTTCATTTTGGTGCATATGGATTTCCAGTTTTCCCAGTACCATTTGTTGAAGAGGCTGTCTTTTCTCCATTGTATGTTTTTGGCTCCTTTGTCAAGTATGAGATACCTGTATTTATGTGGGTTTGTCTCTGTGTCCTCTATTCTGTACCATTGATCTACCTGTCTATTTTGGTGCCAATACCATGCTGTTTTCATTACTATTGCTCTGTAATATAGTTGAAGGCCCAGTATTGTGACACCCCCTGCTTCCCTCTTCTTGCTAAGAATTGCATTAGTTATTCTGGGTCTCTTATTCCTCCAAATGAATTTCATGATTGATTGCTCTATTTCTATGAGGTCCATCATTGGGATTTTAACTGGAATTGCATTGAATTTGTATAGTGCTTTTGATAGAATGGCCATTTTGACAATATTAATTCTGCCTATCCAAGAACATGGGAGATCTTTCCATCTTCCTTTCTTTAAATTCTTTCTTTAGTGTTCTGTAGTTCTCACTGTAGAGGTCTTTCCCATTTTTTATTAGATTGATTCCCAAGTATTTTATTTTTTGAGGCTATTGTGAATGGTATAGTTTTCCTAATTTCTCTCTCAGAGGATGCACCACTTACGAATAAAAATGCATTAGATTTATGAGCATTAATTTTATATCCTGCTACTTTACTGAATTCATTTATGAGTTCCAGAAGTTTTCTGGTGGAATTTTTAGAGTCTTCTAAATAGAGAATCATGTCATCAGCAAATACAGATAGTTTGAGCTCTTCTTTTCCTATTCATATTCCTCTAATTTCTTTATTCTGTCTAATTGCTCTGGCTAGAGTTTCAAGGACTATGTTAAATAGAAGTGGTAAAAGAGGACATTCCTGCCTTGTTCCAATTCTCAGGGGCAATACTTTCAATTTTTCTCCATTTAGAATGATGTTAGCTGTGGGCTTAGCATAGATAGCCTTTACAATGTTAAGGAATGTTCCAACTATCCCTATTTTTTCTAGTGTTTTGAGCATGAAGGGGTGCTGTATTTCCTCAAATGATTTTTCTGCATCTATTGAAATAATCATGTGTTTCTTGACTTTAAGTCTGTTGATGTTGTGAATTACATTTATTGATTTCCGGATGTCGAACCAACCTTGCATCCCCAGGATGAAACCCACTTGATCATGGTGCACTGTCTTTTTAATATGCTTTTGTATGCGATTCGCTAAAATTTTGTTAAGACTTTTTGCATCTATGTTCATTAGGGATATTGGTCTGAAATTTTCTTTCCTTGATATGTCCTTCTCTGGTTTTGGTATCAGGGTGAAATTAGTTTCGTAGAATGAGTTTGGAAGGGTTCCCTCCTCCTCTATTTCATGAAATACTTTGGGGAGTATTGGAATGACCTCTTCTTTGAAGGTCTTGTAGAACTCAGCTGTGAATCCATCTGGTCCTGGACTTTTCCTTGTTGGTAGGCTTTTGATGACTTCTTCTATTTCATTGCTTGAAATTGATCTATTTAAGTTGTGTACGTCCTGCAGATTCTTTTGGATGGATTATATGCCCCTAGGAACCTGTTGATGTCTTCCAGGTTTCCTATTTTGTTGGAGTATAAATTTTCAAAATAGCTTCTAATTATGTTTTGTATTTCATTAGAGTCTGTTGTGATATTTCCTTTTTCATCATGAATTTTAGTAATTTGAGTTTTCTCTCTCCTTCTCTTCATTAGTGTGGCTAAGGGTTTATCAATTTTGTTTATTTTTTCAAAGAACCACCCTTTTTTTTGTCAATTTTTTGAATTGTTTCTTTTGTTTCAATTCCATTGATTTCTGCTCTGATTTTAACTATTTCCTGTCTTCTACTACTTTTGGTGATGTACTGTTCTTCTTTCTCTAGGGCTTTAAGTTGTAATGTGAGGTCATTTATTTTTTGCTTTTCATTCTTTTATTGAATGCGCTCCATGTAACAAATTTTCCTCTTAACACTGCTTTCATAGTATCCCAGAGATTTGATATGTTGTATCTTTGTTCTCATTGATCTCTAAGAATTTTTGCCCCCCTGATGTCTTCTGTTATCCATGCATAATTCAGCAGCATATTATTTAATCTCCAGGTGTTGGAGTAATTTCTGTTTTTTATTTTGTCATCAATAAATTCATTTAATAATTCATATAATTCATATAAAATTCATTTAATCATTCATTATTATATGAATAAATTCATATAATTTCATTCCATTATGGTTTGATAGAATACAAGGTAGTATCTCTATCTTTTTGTATTTGCTAAGAGTAGCTTTGTGGCATAACATATGGTCTATTTTAGAAAAGGATCCATGTGCTGCTGAGAAGTAAGTGTATTCATTTCTTGATGGATGAAATATTTTATATATGTCTGTTAAGTCTAAACTAGAGATTGTGTTATTGAGTTCTATAGTTTCTTTGTTCAGTTTTTGCTTGGAAGATCTGTCCAATGGTGAGAGGGGTGTGTTAAAGTCACCCAGTATTATTGTGTCATGGTCTATTTGGTTCCTGGAGTTGAGAAGGATTTGATTGACATACATGGGTGCGCCGTTGTTTGGGGCATAAATGTTTATGATTGTTATGTCTTGCTGATTTATGTGTCCCTTAAGGAGAATGAAATGTCCTTCACTATCCCATCTAACTAATTTTGGCTTGAAGTCCACTTTATCTGATATGAGGATGGAAACCCCTGCTTTTTTACTGAGTCTGTGTGCATGGTATGTTTTCCCCCATCCTTTTACCATTAGTCTGTGGGTATCTTTTTGTATGAGATGCATATCTTGGAGGCAGCATATTTTTGGGTCTTTCTTTTTAATCCAATCTGCCAGTCTATGTCTTTTGATTGATGAGTTCAGGCCATTAACATTTAGGGTTATTATTGAGATATGATTTGTATTCCCAAACATTATGGCTTATTTTTGGTTTTTAACTTGGCTTGGTTTCTCCTTTATTTGGCTATTCCTTTAGGGTAGTTCCTCCCTATGCTGGTTGACATTGTTGATCTTCATTTCTTCCTCATGGAATATTTTGCTGAGAATGTTCTATAGTGCTGGCTTTCTGTTTGTAAATTCTTTTAGCTTTTGTTTATCATGGAAGGATTTTATTTCATCTTCAGATCTGAAGGTGAGTTTTGCTGGGTATAAGATTCTTGGTTGACATCCATTTTCTTTCAAGGCTTTGAATACATTATTCCAGGCCCTTCTTGCTTTTAGGGTCTGTGTTGAGAAATCTGCTGATAACCGTATTGGTTTTCCCTGAATGTAATCTGATTTTTTTCTCTCGCAGCCTTTAAAATTCTATCTTTATTTTGTATGTTAGGTACTTTCATTATAATGTGCCTTGGTGTTGATCTGTTGTAGTTTTGTACCTTTGGTGTCCTGTAAGCCTCTTGTATTTGATTTTCCATTTCATTCTTCCGATGTGGGAAATTTTCTGACATCATTTCATCGCATAGATTATTCATTCCTTTGGTTTGTATCTCTGAGCCTTCCTCAATCCCAATAATTCTTAAATTTGGTCTTTTCATGATATCCCATAATTCTTGTAGGTTTTATTCATGAATTCTTACCATCTTCTCTGTTTGGTCAACTTTGTTTTCAAGATTAAATATTTTGTCTTCAATGTCTGATGTTCTGCCCTCCAGGTGATCTAGCCTGCTGCTTATTTTGTCTGTTGAGTTTTTAATTTGGTTTATTGTTTCCTTCATTTCAAGGATTTCTGTTTAGTTTGTTTTCAACATCTCTATCTCTTTATTGAAATGATCTTCTGCTTTCTGCATCTGTTCTTTAAACTGTTGATTGGTGCGATCATTCATTTCCTGCATTTTCTCTCTCATCTCATCGTTTGCTTCTCTGATCATTTTAATTATGTACATTCTGAACTCCCTTTCTGACATTTATTTTACCATGTTATCACTGGATTCTGTTGAAGTTTCTAGGTTTGTTTGAGACACTTTCTTCCCCTGTCTTCTCATGTTGTTCGTGTATCTTCCCTTCTATCCGTGAGAATCTGAGGTATAGCAGCTTCGCCCCTTAAAACAAGTGGTGTTCCTGCAGGTTTCCAATATCTCATCTCCTAGTCTTCAGTAGCACTAGACTGCGGGCAGGGGCCAGGCTGGAGTAAGACTTGCCCTATGGGCTCGGCCTCCCAGCATGGGAGCCTCAAGTGTGCACTCTGTGCTCGCTTCCCCCACGTTGAAGGCTCCCGCTTCTACACTGTCCCTGCTGCTCCCTCAGAGGTCTCACGTGAGCACTCTGGACCTACGTCCTGGGTGGGGAACTCTCACCCCTTTGTGCTGGGTTGCACCTGATGTCTGTCTCTGTGTCTTCCTCCCCGAACCTGGAATTCTCCCGGGACTTGACTGAGCTGAACGCAAACCTCTGGGCTAGGCCCCCGGGAAAGGACGACCCAAGTGTCCTCTCCTCAGTGCCCACTTCCCGCGCTGAAGACTCTTGCCTCTGGGCTGTGTCGTTGGCCCCCTGGAGGACCCACAAGAGCGCTCTGAGCCAACAACCCGAGGGGGAACTCTCAGTCCTTTGCATGCTGGGCTGCGCCCGATGTCTGTCTGAGATCAACTTTTTAAAATTCCTCCTATAAATAAGATCATGCAGTATTTCTGTGCTTAAATTTCTTCACTTAGCCTAATGACCTCCATATGCATCCATTTTGTCCAAAAGGATAGAATTTCCTTTTTTTTTTTTTTTAAAAAAAAGCTGAAGATCATTACATAGTGTTTAATGTGCCACATTTTCTCCATTTATCCATTAATGGGCACTTAGTTCAATTCCATATCTTGGCTACTATGAATAGTGCTACTAATTCTTAAAGGCATTTTTCTTTCAATTTTAATGAATAAATATAATAATTCTTTATATATACTTTAAGCTATACTTATTGAGAATGTTTTTAAATTCTGTACACTTTGAATTTATGACATTGTATTTATTAATCCTTTAATTCAATGGTTGGCAAATGACAGAGAACCAAATGCAACCTCATGTCTTTCTTGTTTTTGTAAATGAAGTTTAGCTGGAGCACAGTCATTACATATCTTCTGTGACTGGATTTGTAGGACAATGACAAATTTGTGTCCTTGCTGGGTAGTGAGAGGTAACTAATGAACCACAAAGCCTAAATTATTTATCATGTGGCTCTTTTAAAAAAAGACAGCCTACCCAGATTAGATCATTATTGTCAATAAAACATAAGAATCTTGATTAAAATGGTATAATTCATGACTTTATAGAAATAAAACTGATATATCAAGTGTGTCTCCGTTATTCATTGGAATATGGTTATCTCATAAGATATCCAAATATGCATACTAATAATAAAATTCAGTACCATTGATATTTTGCTAATTTTCAATCATAGGAAAAACTTTGTATATGTTTTTATTTGGTCATCATGAGAGGATAACGTCAAAGTAGGAAAACAGGAAAGAATTTATTTAATAACTTGCTCGATTTATAACTTTTAAAAATTAAGTTTTATTGCATGTCTTTCCTTCTAGCCCTGGACCTTCTAATCACCAGGGCTGGTCTAGGCTGAATGTCATTTCACAAATCTTTTGTACTTTTCACTCCTCAGTAAGAATTGTTGCTACACATAGAAACTGAGAAAAATTAAAATTGAATAATCTTAAAGTTTTGAAAATGATTTGATACTACTTTTTAGAGGTCTGAATCTGTTGACCTTTGAATGTGAACATATGGTAAATGGACCCAATTAATGCTAAACTGTCAACAACCCATGTATATTAGGTATTTCCTCTCCCAAGAGTACTCTTAGGAGGTTGTGTTCTTCAACTTTCCTTGACAATGATGAAATACCTGAGATTATTAACATATAAAGATAAAAGTTTTGTGTTGGCTCACAGTTTTAGAGGTTCTAGTCCATGGTCCATTGGCCCCATTGCTTTGATCCTGTGAGGCAGCACATCCTAGTGGGGGGCACTTGACAGGGCCAATCTACACAAATCATGGCTGTGAAGCATAAGAAGTGAGCAAGAAGGGGCCTGCATCTTACAATCCTTTGAAAGGCACACCCCCAAGGACCTAAGGACCTTCCACTAGACCCCACCTCTTAAAAGTTCTCTCATCTGCAATTAGTGCCACCCTGAAGACCAAGCCTTTAGTACACAGGACTTTGGGCCTTTCAAGATCCAAACTACAGCAAGACTAATGGTGAATTGTATGCTTATCAGTTTTCTAAAGGGCCTGGAATATTTTGTAACATATTTCTCATATAATCTAGAAGTCAGTTTTCTAAATTTCAGCCTTTCTTACATCATAATCTTCGTGTTGTTTTTGTCACCATGTATAGTCACTACCTACACTATTAATATTTGAATTAGTTCACTTTAAGTAAATTTATTTGAAAGTAATCTTTACTTTATTGCCATAAATGATAAAATGAAAAATGAGTGACTTGTCCTACTTAATTAAATATTCATATATCTAATAATATTTAAAATATTTTCTATGTCAATTATTCACAAACCCGCAGTAGTACATAGAACACACTTTGAGAAAAATAATCTCAGAAATGCCGATTTTTTTCTAACCTAGTTATTTATATTATCGAGCCACATGTACACTAGAAAAGTAAAGCTTTTTTTCCTCGTAAGTGCATAAGAGTCATTATATCTAAGAGATGCTCTTAACTACCTATTTTATTAAACATTTATATTTAATAAATATTAAATATTTTATTTAATAGTTAATATTCTCATAGAGCACAGTAATGTTTCAATCCAAATTGGCATATAATATATGTACTATTCTCTAACCTCATTAGGCACACTTTTATAATGACCAACAAAAGTATGCATAAAGCTATTTTTTTATAGGACTAAAAGTCAGGTTGAATTGTTACTGCTGTTATTTGGGTCTTTTGTAGGTAGGCCCAGCTTATTGAGCAGCTATTTACTGAGTAAAAAACTGTCTGTGAGTGAGGGTCTTAAAACCATAGGTATGTTGCTATTCATGAGTCAACAGGTTATCTGGGAATTTCTTCTTTCCTGAACAGGGTTTGGCTGGGGAGATCAGCAGCCTCAATTCTGATGGAGAACTGGTCTACAAATGTTAAAAGACAGATGTTAAGGAATAGTTAGAAAATGCCTACAATTCACACATGACTAGGAATAGTCTGTGATTCCACCAGAGAGAGAGAAAAAAAAGATTTCCTAATAAGTGGGCCACATATAGGGTTCTCAGAAAAGTATTTTCTCAGTAATGGGGCCAGAAAACCCTAAACAAAAGGAAATTCTGTGCCTTTCTTAACTAGAATAAAAACAAAGCTCAAACATGTTCTAAGTAACTTAAGTTCTAAGTAACTTATTTGTGTTATAGAACACAGCCCAAGATATTTAAAACAATACGAAGATGCCAATCATCCCAAAATGTAAAACTTACATCTGGTTTCCAATAACAAATTACCAGGCATGGAAGAATAGGAGACAAAAAAATCAGCAGTCATAGAAACAGATCAAAAAATGCTATCGGCGATAGCATTAGTAGACAAAGATATGAAAAGAGGTCAGAGACATAAGCTCCAAATATTCAAGAATGCAAAAGTAACATAAGCATGATGATTAGAGAAATAGGAGCTATAAAAATTACCCAAACTAAACTTTTATAGATGAAATTTTAGTTTCTAAAATGGAAAATTACATTGGATAGCATTAACAGCAGATGAGACTGCAGAACAAGAATTTAATGTCATTACATTTGTAGGTAAATGGATGATG
>JAJEJO010000362.1:696207-716251 GCA_020662805.1 Glaucomys volans
AATGGAGGAAGGATAGATAGCATAGAGGGAAGGGAGGGGTGGGGGCGGGTGGGGGGTAAAATTAATAACAGAGTGTGTGACAGATACCATTGCCCTGTGTACATGCATGAACACACAGATGGTGTGACTCTACTTTGTGTACAACCAGTGAAACAATGGCTGTACTCCATTTGTGTTCAATAAAAAAAAAAAATTAATGTCATTAAAGGAGGAGCAATATAAGCTATCTAAAATGAAACACAGGGAGAAAAAGACAAAAACAAAAAACAAAAAAACCCAAAACAGAGTAACAATGAACTGTGCACAAGGGACCTAAAAACTAGGTCACCAGAGTCCTAGAAGGAAGGAGGAAGAGAGGAATAGAAAAATGTTGAAGAAATAGAGGGTGAAAATTATTCAAATTCAATGAAACTGTGTCCCAATTCTAGAAAATGCAGAAAACTTCAATCAAAATCACATCAGGTGGCTTTACCATCAAACTGATTAAAAATAAGGGATACAGAGAAATTTGAAAGGCAGCCAAAGGAAGTAAGACACATGCACATAGAAACAAGTATAAGAATCAGTGAATATCAGGAAGAATGCAAAACAGAAAAGAATGTAACCACATCTTTAAAAAACTGAGAAAAAAGTTGTTATACTCGATCACATATCTATAATTTTCTTTTTAAAAAATAAAGGCAAAATATATAACTTTTTTCATACACTCAAAAACTTAAGGAAGTTTCTGCTAGTCAACCAGCATCATAAAAATATTAAAGGGAATTCTGTACAGAGAAAATGATTCCAGATGTAAATTAGAATATATACAAATGATGAAAGACATTGGAAACTATAAACACTTTGATAATATGAATTACTTTTTCTCACTTTGAAATATCTTTAAATGCTCATTGACATCGTAAAGTCAAAACATAAAACATTTTAAATAAAATGTGCTTTTTAGGGAGTATATGGAAATACATTAGTGTAAGATTCTTAACTTATGAAACACCCTAGTATTATTTGAAGGTAGTGTGTGATAAATGTTTGTTGGGATATTGTTAAACCAGGAAAACATTTAAAAAGAGCAATAGAATAAGAAGAGTATGCATGCTATAATGGAGACAAAGAATATTCAGTAAAAAGCACTTGGTTAATATGAAAGAAGCCGGGAAAATAGGATAAAAGAAGATATGGGAAAAGAGAAAAAGTATTAGATTTAAACAAAATCGTATCAAAAATTATATGAAACATAGATGTTCTCAACATTCTTATTTGAAAGACTGAGATAATCAGATTATATGCAAAAATCAAGAATCAACAATTTGTTGTCTGTATAAGAAAAAGAAAAAAAAAAAAAAAAATGAAAAAAAAAAAAATATGTCCAGCAAACAACAATCAAAATAAAGTGGTAGTATCTATATTAAAACCAGGGAAAGTAGATACAAGAGCAAGAAATATTATAAGGAATTTAAAAATTATTTAATAATTATAAAATGCTTATATTAGTCTGTGCTGTTACAACGAAATACCTGAGGTTGGGTAATTTATAAAGGACAGAAGGTTTTGTGTGTGTGTGTGTGTGTGTGTGTGTGTGTATGTGTGTATTTTAAAGTTGAATTCAATAAAATAAAACTTCAATAAAATACTTTTTTTCTTTGGGAGAAATATGGAAATGGAACAAAATATAAATATGTGCTATCACCTGGAATGGTGGAAGAGCTTGGAATATCTCTCCCAAAAGTCATGATATGACTGGAAAACTTTGTTTAGCCTGGAGCTGCCGTCATTCCTCTCTCCATTTCAAATCCATGGCATGAATTGCCCCAAATTACTGAATGACCCTTGAGGACTGGCAACTTGCTAATAGAAGAGAATGACTTGGCTTGTATTATGGCAGTTTCTTACTTTTTTTAAAGCATCATTTAAAAAAAAATAAGTGGCTTGTGAACATACATAATGATGAGATTTACTGTAATATGTACATATGTGCACATTGGTAAGTTAGTTCAAATTCCTTCCACTGTTTCCCCTTATCCTGTCTGTCCTCCCTTCACTCCCACCAATACCCTTCTACTCCTCTAATCTTTCTTTTATGGTGATGCAATTCCTGTTCCCTCCATTCCTCTTCGCTCCCACTCCTCCTCCTTCTCTCTCTGCCCCCAAGGGGCGTTTTAAAAAACAATATCAGTCTTAATGGCAAATAATCAAAGAAATGTTGAGGTTTTAAATGTTTCTTTTTTCCATAACATGGAAAACACTGGCAAAACAAGAAAAAAGGTAGCAGGGAGATCTGGAAACAATATAGCCAAAGGGAGCCTTGACAGGCCACCTTGCACCCAGAGGGTATTGGTATGTGCACATGTAAGACTTCACACCTGCTCTAGATAGACAGAAGTTCCTAGCATACCTGAATGAATGTGAGGCCTCACACATGCAGAAGGCAAAATATGGGTAGTGTCAACTATTTGGACTAAAAGAGCATTCCCCAAACTAAACTCAGATCCACTGGGAGAGAGAAGAAGTTTCACTGGTTTGAGGTTTTAAGAAAAACCTCTGACAACTAAGCTATTGTGCCTGAGGGACAACTCTTAGGAGGCTAGGCTTAAAAATAAAAACAATCTAAAAAACACTAAGTAGAGATAATGGTGGACACACAATAGGGAAGACAGATTCTTTACACTTAGGTTGGGAAAGTCAATAAGCAAAAAATAAATAAATAAATAAATAAATAAATAAATAAACAAAACAAAACAAAACAAAACAAAACACCCAACCCCAGCAACAACCCTCTAGAGGGGAAAGTGGAATTCAGAGTTGCTTCCATATTTTACTAAAATCCCCATTTTTTAATGGTAACAAGGATCATAACAAATATGAGGCATGCAAACAAACAGGACATTGTGACACATACCTTAGGAAAATGAATGAGTTCATAGGGAGCCAGATATTGTGCTTAGCAAAGACTTCACATTGCCTGCTATAATTTTTTTTCAAAGCATTAGGAGAATCATGTCTAATGAAGTAAAGTATAATGATAATGATTCATGAAAAAGAATATCAATAAAGACATTGTAATTACAAAAACATAACCAAGCAAAATACTGGAATTGAGAAATACAGTAGCCTAAGTGAAATTTTCATAGGAGGAGTCTAGAACAGGTTTAAATTTTTTTTTATTTGTTCTAATTAGTTGTACATGACAGTGGAATGCATTTATACATTTTGATAGATCATACATAAATGGAGTGCAATCTCTCATTTTTCTGATTATACGTATTATAGGATCACATCGATCATGCAGTCATATATATGTGAGGTAATAATGTCTGTTTCACTCAATTATCATTCCTTCCTCTATACCCCTTCCCCTCCCTTCACTCCCCTCTGCCTAATATAAAGTAACTATTCTTCCCTATCCTCCCCCACTTATTGTGAATTAGCATCTGCATATCTGAGAAAACATTCAGCCTTTGTTTTTTTGGGTTTGGCTTATTTCACTTAGCATGATATTCTCTAACTCCATCAATTTACCAGCAAATGCTAGTATTTCTTTCTTCTTTAAAGCTGAGTAATATTCCTTTGTATATATATATATAACATGTTTTCTTTATTCATTCATCTGTTGAAGGGTATCTAGTTTGGTTCCATGGTTTAGCTACTCTGAATTGAGCTGCTATAAACAATGATGTGACTGTGTCACTATAATATGTGATTTTAAGTCCTTTGGGTATATAATGAGGAGTGAGATAACTGGGTCAAATGGTGGTTCCATACCAAGTTTTCTGAGGAATCTCCATACTGCTTTCCATAATGGTTGCATCAATTTGCAGTATCACCAGCAATGTATGAGTGTATTTTTTTCTCCACATCCTTGCCAACATTTATTGTTGCTTGTATTCTTGATAATTGCCATTCTCTAGAACAGATTTAAGCTGGAAAAATCAGCAAACTTGAATTGTGACCAATAGAAATTATTCACCATGAAGAACAGAAAGGAAAAAAGGACAGAAAAAACTCGACAGCCTCAGAGACTTGTGGAAAGTTTTCACTAACATATTTGAGAAGCTAAACACTCAGAGTAGAATAACAAAGAAAGATCCACACCTAAGCATATCATGACCAAATTGTCAAATGAGAAAGACAAAACCAGACTCTTGAAAGTGTAAAAAGAAAGCAATTCTTCCCATACAGGGAAGCTTCAAATACTATTAACAGAAAATTTCTCATCAGAAACTGTGGTGGACAGGAGGCAGTTGGATGGCATATTGAAAAGGTTGAAACAACAGTAATCCCTTGTCAACCTAAAATTCTATATCTAGAGAAACCATTCATCAAGACTGAAGGAAAAGTAAAGATATTCCATGATAAATGAGATTGGAGGATTCATGGATAAGGGACCTGCTTTAAAAGAAATAACAGGAAAGTAATCAGAAAGAAAATGATACTGGGTTCTAGCATGAATTCACACAAAGAAATAAAGAATATAGTTAAATAACTACTTAGGTAAACATAAAAGACAGCATAAACATATTGGTCTGTTTTGTTATTTTAATTGAGTTGAGAAAAATTCATGTATTTCTCTTTATCAAGCCTCTGGATTTCAATCAAAATTTGTTAGTCATCTGGGGTACATCACCAGTAGAATTAAACTCAGTTGGGAGATATCGCCTAATAAGAGATCCGTTTGGACATTACTTTTTATGGTATTTGGAGAACCCACTTATTCTTGCTACTGTCTTTCTCAGAAAATGTAGTCAAAATGTTTTCACCTTCTTATAAGTTTTGAGATGTCCAACACAGGAACCACCAGTCTGCAGGTCTTGTTGGAAATGGCATCCATTCCTTGTTTAACTTAACATTTTATTCTTAATTGACAAATAGTAATTGTTTATACATTTAGATATGGGGAGGACACTGTGTGGATTTCTGGGGGGAATGTTCTGGGCAGAGGGAAAATTGAGTGCAAAGGTCTCGAGGTATAACTGTGTTCTTTGACTGACAGGTTTACAGAATAGATTGTGGTGATACTTATCATACTTCTGGATATGTACATTTTTCTCTAAACTCATCAGGTTGTATATATTAATGTATAAGGCTTTTTTAAAAGTTGTTCATACATCAATAAAATTGTTTAAAAATGAAGAGAAATTCATGTAGTAGAAACTCTAAACATATTGTTGGGTTTATAAAATAAGTATATGTAATGTTTATCAGCACATATGTAATATAGGTGAAAATGACAGTAAAAGAATCAGGAAGGAAACTGAATTGCATTGGTGTTTATTTATTATATTTAACTGGAATTAACATTATTCTTCTTTTACATGAATATTCATAGAAGCATTATTGATAACAGAAAGTTGAAACCACCCAAATGTATATCAACTAAAGAATGGATAAACAAAATATATGGTCTAGTCATACTGGAATATTATTCAGGCATAAAAGTACGATGAAGTAGTGATTTATGCTGTAACTAGATGAACCCTGAGAACATTATGTGAAGTTAATTCCAGGTGTAAAAGTTTATATAATATACGATTCAATTAATACAAACTGTCTTAAATAGGGATATCCATAAAGACAGGAAGTATATTAGTATTCTCCAGAGAGTGGAGTGAATGAACAAATAAGGAATGACCACTCATGGGTATGGAGTAGTCATACCCACCCATGTTGTAGTGGTTGCACAGTATAGTGAATATACTAAAAATACTAACTCTACATTTTAAAAACATAAATTTTATGGCATGTGAATCATATGTCAATAAAATACAGATCATCTTTGATTTATGATGGGGTTGTATCCTGATAAAACCTTCAAAATTTGAAAATATCGTAAGTCAAAAAATACCCCCAATAAATACATTACAAAGTAAAATAATCACAAGATGAATCATATATGCACATTTCTTGATTCATGATGGTGTAAGATTCTGATAAACTCAATGCAAAACTGAAAAATCAACAAAAGTTAAACCATCAAACTGGACTTCATCCGTATAGTAATTGAGTCAAGTTATTATTTTTCATGTCATATATACTTGATTATTTTTAATGTTTTAGTGATTGTATTAATATTGAAAGCATAGTTACATCTCAATCTAGTACTATTAAATAGTTTTAAGTTTTTCTTCATATATGGGAGTTTTATTTCTTGTATTTTGCAGTGATTTTGTTAAGTGTACACATGTGTATGCTGATGAATTGACAAGTTATTATAAAATCGACCTTTTTGTCTTCAGTAGTGATTTTAGTTGTAACATCTATTTTGCCTGATATTAGCAGAGACATTCCATATCTCTTTGGGTTACTGTTCTCAAGGTAATATCCTTTGTACCCTTTTATTTTCAAACTATTTTTGTCCTTGAATCTAAAATGTGTATCTTATAGATAATATTTAGTAGTATCATTTTTATATCCATTCTTCCAATGGGTGCCATGTCATTGATTGTTTAAACCATTTACATTTAATGTACTTATTGATATGAAGGGTTTACAACCACAATTTTTAATTCATGTGCTGTATTTTGTGATTATCTTCTCTGAGTTAAATAGATGTTTTCCATTTCATAATTTTAATTTCTTGTTTCTTTGCTATATTTTAAAAATTATTTTCTTAGTTCCTGCCTTAGATATTACAGATAACATCTTAACTCATAGTAATGTAGTTTGAATTAATATCAAATTCATTTCAAAATTTCAAAAACATTGCTCCAGTATAACTCTATTATCTATCCTCTCCATTTGCTCTCATTATCATACAAATTACATTTACTATTGTTCATATTCAGTTGTCTTTTAAGTCAGATTGCAGAAAAGATGTTACAAACAAAAATACATTTATAAACTTACTTTCATTTTATTTTATTTCATTTCATTTATAAACTTTCATTTATAAACTTACATTTATATTTACATATGTAGTTACCTTTACTGGCATCTTTTACTTTTTTAATATGAATGTTAGTCTAGTGTTCTTTTATTTCTTCTTGAAGGATTTCTTTTATTTTCTCTTGTAGGGAATAGTAAGAAATTCTTTCAGTTTTTCCTTATGTTGGAACATATTAAGTTTTTTTTTTCATGTTTGAAGGATGTGGAATCCTTATGTTGGAACATATTAAGTTTTTTTTTCAGTTTGCTGTATGTGGAATTTTTAATTTGTACTATTTTCTTTCACCCCTTTGAATACATCACTCACTCTCTGTGGCCTCCATGTTGGGTAAAGAGAAATCAACTCTTGAGCTAACTGAAGATCCCTGTATAAGATAGGCTGCTTCTTTGTTACCAGAATTCTCTCTTTGTCTTTGTTTTCTTGTAGTTTGGTTATAATATGCACAGATGTGGATATCTTTGAGGTTTTTATGCTTTTGCATTGTGCTAAGTCTTTTGATCACAGAGTAATAACTTTTTATCAAATTTGGGAAGTTTTTATTATTATTTCTTCAAATATTCTTTTTGCTTGTCTTTTTTTAATCAAGAGACTTACATTATGCTTTATGTATTTTGTGGTTCTATTCATTTTTCTTTGTTTTTTTTTTTCTCTTTATGCCCTAGATTAGATAATCCCCATTAACACACCTTAAATAAAGTTAGTTGACTCTGCTGTTTAAATCTGTAGCTGAGCTCCTCTAATGAAATTTTCATTTCAGCTACTGTACTTTTCAACTCCAGAATTTTGATTGAGTCTGTGTGTATCCTTACAATGGAAATATAGATATATTCCATTGTAAACACATATGGAATAGAAATCTTATATCTTCAGCGATATTATCTGTTTGGAGGCTATCTTTCTTGTCACTTTTATTGCTTATCCTTTTGTTCTTTAGGTCATGGTTTTTCGTATTCTTTGGAGAATTTAAAAAGGCTATTGTGAAGTCTGTCTAGTAAGCTCAAATCTTGTGCTCTCTCAAAGAGTTTCTGTTGACTGCATTTTTCCCTGTGTATGGACCGTACTTTCTGGTTTCTTTTTATGTCTCACCATTTTTGTTGAAGAACAGACATTTTAAATCAAATACTGGGGTAATTATGGAAAACAATTGTTGTTTCCATTTGTTATTGTTGTTTCTATTCTTTGTTACACTTTAACTAATTCTTTGAAATATGTATTCTATGCTGTGTGTGGTCACTGAGAGCTCTGCTTGGTTAGCTCAGTAGGCTGCTGATGAATGGACAGAAATTTTCTGCAATTCTTAGAACTGATAAATCTCCCCATCTGTGCAGAGAAACTCTGTGTGCTCACAGGGGAATACCCTCAGTGCTCAGGTAGGTACTTGACAACTCTGCTTTAGTCTTCACTTCTTTCTCATGCAGAATCTGATGGACAGCTAGAAGGAAGAACTTAGGGTCTTCTCAGGTGTTCTTAAGGGTCTTCTTCTTAGAGTCTTTTCAAGGCTACAAGTATGCACGTAGCCTTGGATATAAACACAAATATATACTAGTGTTCGAACTATTAGATTCCAGAAATATTTTGAAACTTTTTCAAGGTCTTATGGACATGTAATTAATCAGTTTTTCCTGTTTCAGATTTTTGGTTAATTTATTGCGTGCTTACTTCAGCTGTTCTCTATTGCTTTAGAAAGTTGTAATGTTAAACAATTATCTCATTATTTTGTCAAATGTATGGGGGGTGAGGTGGATCTGTTTGGTGAACTTGTGGTTACCTCAAATAATGGTAGATTTTGTAAATGGAGTCTTCCAGAGAGCCCTGTGACAGATCAAGTAATGAGTTCTCTGAGAATAAAACTCTGGAAGAGCTCCAGATCTGTTCTGCAACTATACAGCCTTAGTGGCTGTAAGGTTTTCATTGTGATGTTGAGTTAATGGTTTTCAAAGCAATACCAAAGTCACAGAAGGTTAAATACAATCAGACAACTTAAAATACTTGTGCTCTTACAGAGATCCAGCCTTTGTATTCTTTAACAGAGACCCCCTGACTATTCTAATTCTTTAGTTAAATTCCACAGTTCTGAAAATATTGATTCTGACAATTTTTACTAGTGTTCTCGTGCTTTTTGGGGGGGATCAGGTTTTTAGAGGTTCTTTGCCATTTTTACTTGACGTTATAGAATATTCAACCCACCAACTGTGTAGTGTATGCTATTTTCAAGTGTTTCTGGAACATTCTCCAGATTCAAGAGTATGTTAGGCCATAAAATATTATCTAATACATTTGAAAGGATCAAAGTATCCAGGTGTGGTGGTGCACTCCTGTAATTGAGGGAGATGTAGAAGGGCCTAGGCAGCCAGGGCAAGATGGCAAGTGATAAAGTCAGGGGCAGGGCCAGAACAAAGGAGCATGGAGAGGTTCTTCTAATAAGGTCAACTTCCTGGTTGAAGAAAGTGTTCATGGATACAAGCAGGGGACCCAGTCAGACAGACACTTTGGTCCTTGTGCTTCTAAGTCAGGGATCCAATAGAAAAACTAAAACTGATGCTTGGAGAGAGGGGGCACCATTCAGTAATAGTGAAGAGAGCATGGTCTGGGAGGAGACCAGTGAAGGAGGAAATAGCAGAGACCATCAAATGAACAAGCCAAATCTCCCCCACCAGACTCCTGACTCTGGAGCCCCTTTTCTTTGGGGAAGTCTGATACGGTTGCTTTTGCAATAAATCTGCTGCTGGATTGCTATCTCTGTGTTCTGTTCTTCAAGTCTTTGCTGAATGGAAACAACAAATCCAGCACATCTAGATGGTAACAAGGTGTGGTATCCCAGACCTGTAATCCTAGCAGGAGGCTGAGACAAGAAGATCACAAGTTCAAGGTCAGCCTCAGAAACTTAGTGAGGCCCTAAGCAATTTAGTGAGAACCTGTCTCTGTCTCAAAAAAACAAAAACAAAAACAAAACAAAACAAAAAACTGAAGAAAAAAAAACAAAAACAAGCAACCAACAAACAAAAAACAAATGGCTGGGGATATGGCTCAGTGGTCGAGGGCCTCTGGGTTAAATGTCCAGAACACCCCACCGCCCCCACCCCACAAAAAAAACCCCAAAGACAAAAAGGATCAAAGTAATGCAAAATGTGTTCACCAACAAAATGGAATTAAATTAGAAATCAGTCACATTGAAAAAAAAAATCATTATACACAAATATTTGGAAATCAACACTACACTTGTATATAAATTATCTGACCAAGAAGGAATCACAAAAGAAATTATAAAATATTACAACCTGAATGAAAATTAAGATGCAAAATATCAAATTTGTAAGATGAAGTTGAATCATTGCTTAGCTTGATAGTGATAGCTATAAATTCCAAAATTAGAAAGAAAACCATATCTTATATGAAGAACCAAATGTACATCTCAAAAAAACAGAAAATGAAGAGTAAATTAATTCCAAAGAAAGTAGATAGAAAGAAATAATAAAATTTATTATTTGAGTGGAAAATTAAAAGGAGAAACAGAAAAAGAATGAAAAATCAGTAAAACAAAAGCTTATTTCTTTTAAAAGATAAAATAAGTTGAAAAATATTTACTAACAGATTATGAAGAAAGAGAGTTGACAAAAATTGTCCAAATCATATATTTACAAAAGAACTTCATGATTGACTGTAGGAGGAAATAAATGATTACAAAGGATACTAATAAAAATTTGTTTATAACTTTCCACTAACAAATTGGACTAATTTGAAATGAACCATTTCCTGGAAAGATTAAAATTACTAAATGTGACTCAAGAACAAAAAGAAAATATGAATATTCTCATGACAAATAAAACACTATGTTAGTTACTAATTATGTTTCCACAAGGAAAAGCCCAGGGTCATATGTCTTTACTGGTGAAATCTTACAAACATTTAGATATGAAACCATACCAGTCTTTAACAAACTGTCACAAAACAGAAGAAGAGGGATAGCTCCCTATGTCAATGAGGGAGGCCATATTATTTTTACACAAAAGGTTGATGAAGACATCATAAGAGAAACCTGCACACCAGTATTTGGAAATAAATTAAAATATGGAAATAAATTAAAAAATCCTAACTAAATGTTAAAAAATCACATCCAACAGCATGTAAAAGAATACACTATATCCAAGCAGTTTAGCATCTGATAATCAGTTCATATAATTTATCACATTAGGAGAAAAAGTCAAAATCCAAACAATCATGATGACAGTTGTAGAAAAGGTGTTTGAGACAATCTATCACTTCTTGATGAAAAATTTCAACAAAGTAGGAACAGAAGGGACTTCTCTAACCTGGTACAGAGTATCTGTGAAGAAACCCATAGCTAATGTCCTATTTTGTGGCAAAAAAATTGCATAGGTTCTCAATAGATTGGGAAACATATGAGGATTTCTGTGCTTCCACTCCTATTCAACACTATGCCCCAGTTTCTAGAAGGGCAACCGGGCAAGAAAAAGAAATAAAAAGTATTCAGATAGGGAAAGAAGTCAAACTGATTGTGTTTATTTTGACCTGATTATATACATAAAATCCTGAAAATTTTTATTTAAAAATTATTAGGACCAATAACTTCAGTGAACTTGGAGGATACAGGTTTAATAAACAAATACCAATTACATTTCTAAATACCAGCAATGAACAGAAAAAAGTGAAATTAAAAAAAGAATTCCATTTATGATAATATCAAGTAGAATGAAAGAATTGGGGAAGACTATACAGAACTAAAAGACTGATACACAGAAGACCAGGGAATCCTGCTGACAGAAAAGGAAGAAAATCTAAAAATATGTGGAGATAGTGTCTATTGTGGATTGGAAAGATTTGATATTGTTGACATAAGAAACTGAGCTATCAATTAAAAGCAATCCCAGGGGAAAATAGTACCAGAGGGCAGGAGAATACCACCGCTTCAGGTAGAAAACCTTACATTCACAGTCAATTTATTTTTGACACAGTACTCAGGCAATTTAATCATGAAAAAAAACCCCGTCTTTCCTATATATGGTATGTTTAAACAATAGGATACTCAAACATGCTGAAAGGTGTACCTCACAGCATGTATAAAAATTTACCCAGATATATCATGATTTGTATGTAAGAGTACATACATGAACATGGAGGGAAACATGGGAGAAAATTTTCTTGACTATAGGTTATACAAAAAACTCTTAGGTAGGTACAGAGAGAGATAGAAAGACTGTGTTTCTTGAAAATTAGTCTTTTGTGCTTCACAAAAATCTATTAAGAAAACAAAAAGGAGCTACACATTTGCAAATCACCTATCTGACAAAGGATATTTGCATTATGCAACTGTATGTACAGTTGCATGTGTATATATTAATGCATGTATATATACAAATGGATGTATATATATTAATGTATGAGATGTACAATTATATACAAATCATATATAAGCATGCGCTCTAGGGACTGGTGTTTTAGCTCAGTGGTGGAGCACTTGCCTAGCATGTGTGAGGCACTGGGTTCTATCCTCAGGGCCACAAAAAAATAAATACATAAAATAAAGGTATTATGTCTACAACTGAAAAAATATTTTTTAAAAGAATGTGCTCTATGTCACTAGTAATTAAGAACATGAACTTTAAGACCATAATGAGATCTTCCTATCAGAGGAGTTTAAACTCTGGCCATTAAACCCTAAATACAAACAAAAAGCAAAGTGCAATCCACAATACAGTACCACATAATAATAATGCGAGAGTAATAATTAGCTATGTGCTGGGAGATGAGGCAATAAAATTCATGGAAAATAGAGAACTTAAAATAGCAGGAGAATACTTTAATTCATTCTGAAATAACAGGACTTTGAAGAACTGAAGACCATACTATCAGACAAGTCTAACTGCTATATACTGATTTCTAAGGCTTGAAAACATAAAATATAGGGTTTTTTTTTCCAATCACAGAAACTCATGATAACAGATTAGATATCTGATCAGTAAACCCCATGCAGTAAAAACATGATATGTGTTCTGGTCACAATGGAATATGGTCATGAATTAATGAAACAATTTAAAACAACATCCACTAGCTAGAATTCAAAAATACTTCTCATAAAATCAAAACTATCTTTAAATCTCCCCTTAAAACCTAAACCTACATCCATTTTGAAGATTAATAAAAATTAAACAAAATACTGCATATAGAATCTATGGATTATATCAGTATTAATAAAATTCATATTTTTAAGTACTTGGACTAATATAAAAGAAGAAAATGTATATAAATGGATTGGGAATTCTACTCAACAAGTTTGGGGAAAATAATACAATAATCCCAAGCAAATCAGAATGAAAGATTTATAAAGATATAATGAAAATTAGTGAGTTAAAAGAGAAACATTTTTCTTTATAAAGTCAGTAATTAATAAAAATCATTTAATAACAGATGAGAATAAAAGACGAGTATTTTGTATTGTTCAAAACAGGAAAACAAGCAATTCTACAGAGAACTTTTAAAATGTAATCTGTATGCAAGTGTATTTGAAAACTTGGATCAAATATGTGAATTTCTATGAAAAAGTAGAGATTCTGGAAGAGCTAGAAAATTTGGGTAAATTCAGTGTCACTTAAAAAATTGGAGGGGCTGGGGCTCAGTGGTAGAGTACCTGCCTCGCATATGTGAGGCACTGGGGTCGATTCTCAGTACTGCATAAAAAATAAATAAAGTTATAAAAAATTTTTGGGAAAACCTGAAGACCTTCTCATCTAAAAAGCCCTGGATGAATTATAACACATCTTAAAAATTAGGCAATGTTAATAGTATTTAAATTATTGTAAGATCAGAAAGAAATTATCCAAAAAGTTTTAAATCAGTGTACTATTGCTATCCAAACCTTCAAATTTATCCTAAAAACTATAATTCAACCTCTTTGGTGAATGTAAATGTAATAAATCAATAAATGCTATTGGAAAGCTGAGTCCAGGAGCACAATACAAATATATATACTAGTAAGAGTTTTTTTTATTATTTTCTGTTTTTTTTTTTTTTTTTTTTTTTGCTAGAATATTCCAATGCTGCAATGGAGAGCAATTTATAGAGCAAAAAGAATGAAGCACTTTCTTGTGGAATGATCTGGAATCTTCACCAAGATTTCTTTGTTCAACAACAACAACAAAGCACAAAAAGGTGCTAATGTTTACTTTGAGAATGAAAGGAAAAGGACACTCCTATTTGCTTGAATATGCTTAGATTATGTCTCTATGGATGCAGAAAAAGTAGATGGGACTGTGGTTACTTCATCTATCCTCATAGTCATCCTGTGCCTAGCACTTTCCCTCATGTATAATAATCTGAATAAATGTATATGGAAGAAAATACAGATTCTGGCAGAACAGAAAGAAATTTGTTAGTAGATCAGATACCAGACTGATTTTCCTCTGTAGCTGAGATGCCACATACCCAAATACCAAATAGCAATGATGTCCTTAATTCTCTTCATTCTATTCTTCATTGGGAGCCCCTTCCTCAGTGAAGCTCAGCTCATCTCTAATGAAAATGCTGATGGTCTTAAACTGACCTCAGATGAGCAGACAAATTTAGATCTTGCTGATTTTCTCTTTTTAGAGACTTGTTCTTTCCCATAACTATTGAACACAAAACTACTTTACTGGTTGCTATGAGGGAAGTGGACTGATAAAAATAGATAAAAGGTACTCAGAGAATCCTGTGGTAGGAACATTGGAAAGACATGAAGATGTTCATTCTGGAGAGCTGATTTGTGGGGTAATGCAATCACCATGTTTCAAGTTTTTCTGTGTAATTTCCGAGGACAGAGTGGATGCTTCAAGGACCAATGGATACAGCTGGTACAATAGAAGGCAAAGCTCAGTTGAGAGCATGGAAGTTTCTATCCCTCTATGGAACATGCTGCTTCAGAATAAAAGATCGCTTCAGGGAGAGATGGGGAAAATAAGTGTCTAGCCCAGTCTTTATAGGGGTCCTGGGAAGGGGAGTGCTCTGGCTTGGAGCTGTGGATGAAGCTCTGAGGACTCCAAGGGGAAATACGCAGAGGCAAAGGCTTAGTCCAGATGTTGTCATCTGAAGACAAGAGGAAATGGAATCAAAGCAGGAACCTGTGAGGGTGCCCCAAAGCTGAAGTCTGGAACAGGATTAATTGTGGCATCTTGTTATGCGTGATATACCTTACTATACAGAATGTTGTGACTGTGATGAATGATGTAGTGTTATGAGTGACGTACAACCTATATGATATAACCATAATGATGTAACACAAAAAAGAGGTGCTACCAATTAGAGACAGTGTAGAACAACCACACCCAACACACCCAGGGCCATCCACCTTATTGAGCCATGACAGACAGAAAGAAGAACCATAAGAAGACCAACCAGAGAGCAGGGGATCAGACAATGGAAAGCTTAGAGCAGAACCAGATGGTGGAGAAGACAGATGCCAGCCTCTGCTTCTCCCTGCAACAAATTCTCCCAGAGCCCTCTACTTCCGATGGCCCAGCAAAGACGGCGTTAAGACCTGTCACATGGTGAGCACTGGGATGTTGATGTGAGACTTAGCTTAGTTTAGGATAAGCAATGGTGATTGTGTGCAGTGAATAAACTAGCATTGAGAACTTACCCATTCTCTAGTCTCATACCTTAACTGCTCGTGACACATCCCTAGGGTTCTTCCTCTGTGTGAGGGGATGAGCATGGGAGGAATGGAGACAGGCCAGCCCCTAAGCTCAAGTGCTTCAAAGTCCTCATCTTGTCTGCTTCTTATTATCTGTATTGGAAATGAGACAGATGAGGAGGCTCAGAAAGGTGTTTCTCTAGTCATCCAGCAAGCAATTGAGAAGCGAGAACTTCATTCTGTGCTCTTAAATGTGAACTTTGATGCTACCAAAAAGAGTCCTTCAGCATAAACTGTGTGAAGAGTTGTTTTAGTTAGTTTTTTTTTTTTTCTGCTGTGACCGAAAGACCAGACAAGAAAAATTAAAGGACGAAAAGTTTTTTGGGGGGCTCACAGTTTCAGAGCTCTAAGTTCATAGATGGTCAGCTCCATTCCTTGAGAGGTGAGGTGAGGCAGAGCATCATGGCAGGAGAATGTGGAAGAGGAAAGCAGCTGGGAACTCAGCACCAGGAAGCAGAGGGAGGGGATTTTGCTCAACAAATATAAACTCAAAGGCATGCCTCCAGGGACCCACCTCCTCCAGTCCCACACTACTTGTCCATAGTTACCACTCAATTAATCCCTATCAAGGAATCAATTTACTGTTTGGGTTAAGGCTCACATAACCCAATTATTTCACCTTTAAACTTTTGATACTGCTGGTTATCAGTGATGAGTTCTGCTTCCTCAAATGCTAAAGTATGAACATTAGAGAAGCACACAGATGTAAGCATGTAGAGCAGGTTTTTTAAAGGTAGTAACACAGATTTCTCCTGGGAGGGAGAAGGGGGCCATGGCTGGTGTTCTGGTATCCCAAGAAGTTAGAGTGCCCTGCCCTTTCTTTAAAAAAAATTTTTTTTAGTTTAGTTCATTGCACACAAATGGAGTACAATTATCTGTTTTCTGGTTGTACAAAAAGTAGATTCATACAATTTGCATATTCATACATATACATAGGGTAATGATGTTTGTCTCATTCTATATCTTTCCTTTCCCACCCTCTCCCCACTCCTCAGTTTCCTCTATACAATCCATCCCTTCTCCATTCTTCCCTTACCTCCCCCCACCCCCACTATGTGTCATCAACCACTTATAAGAGAAATCATTCAGCCATTGGTTTTCTGGGATTGACTTATTTCATTTAACATGATATTCTCCAATTCCATCCAATTACCTGCAAATGTCATAATTTTATTCTTCTTTATGGCTGAATAATATTCCATTTTGTATATATACCACAGTTTCTTTATCCATTTGTCTATTGAAGGGCATCTAAGTTGGTTCCACAATCTAGCTATAGTGAATTGGGCTGCTATAAACATTGATGTGGCTGCATCAATGTAGTATGCTGATTTTAAGTCCTTTGGGTATAGGCCAAGGAGTGGGATAGCTGGGTCAAATGGTGGTTCCATTCTGAGTTTTCGAAGGAATCTCCATACTGCTTTCCAGAGTGTCTGCACCAATTTTCAACCCCACCAGCAATGTATGAGTGTACCTTTTTCCCCACATCATTGCAAACACCTGTTGCTGCTTGAATTCTTGATAGTAGACATTCTAATTGGTGTTAGATGAAATCTTTGGGTAGTTTTGATTTGCATTTCTCTCATTACTAGAGATGTTGAACATTTTTTCTTATATCTGTTGATTCCTTGTGGATCCTCTTCTGTGAAGTGTCTGCTCATTTCCTTAGCCCATTTTTGATTGGGTTATTTGTATTCTTGGTGTAAAGCTTTTTGAGTTCTTTATAAATTCTGGAAATGAGTGCTCTATCAGAAGTGTGTGTAGCAAAGATTTTCTCCCACTCTGAAGGCTCTCTCTTCACATTGCTGATTGTTTCCTTTGCTGAGAAAAAGCTTTTTAGTTTGACTCTATCCCAATTATTGATTCCTGCTTTTATTTCTTGTGTTTTGGGAGTCATGTTAAGGAAATCTGGTCCTAAGCCAACATGATGAAGATTTGGACCTATTTTCTCTTCTATTTGGTGCAGGGTCCCTGGTCTAATTCCTAGGTCCTTGATCCATTTTGAGTTGAGGTTTGTACAGGGTGAGAGATATGGGTTTAGTTTCAATTTGCTGCATATGGATTTCCAGTTTTCCCAGCACTATTTGTTGAAGAGGCTGTCTGTTCTACATTGTATGTTTTTGGCTCCTTTCTCTTATATGAGGTAACTGTATTTATGTGGGTTTGTCTCCAGGTCCTCCTCTATTTTGTACCATTGGTCTACCTGACTATTTTGGTGCCAATACCATGCCATTTTTGTTACTAATGCCCTGTAGTACAGTTGAAAGTCTGGTATTGTGATACCCCCTGCTTAGCTCTTCCTGCTAAGGATTGCTTTAGTTATTCTGGGTCTCTTATTCCTCCAAATGAATTCCATGATTGCTTGCTCTATTTCTATGAGGTCCATCATTGGGATTTTAATTGGAATTGCATTGAATTTGTGTAGCACTTTTGGTAGTGTGGCTATTTTGACAATATTAATTCTGCCTATCCAAGAACATGGGAGATCTTTCCATCTTCTAAGACTTCCTTTAATTTCTTTCTTTAGTGTTCTGTAGTTCTCATTGTAGAGGTTTTTCACTTCTTTTGTTAGATTGATTCCCAAGTATTGTATTTTTTTTTTTTGAGGCTATTGTGAAAGGCGTAGTTTTCCTAATTTCTCTTTCAGAGAATTCATCACTTATGAATAAGAATGCATTAGATTTATGAGTGTTGATTTTGTATCCTATTCCAGTGGCTCAATTGGTTAGTACACAGTACTTATAAGACAGTCCTGCCCTTTTTATTGACTAAAGTTTCCTTTGTTCTCCTGCTCTCTCTCCTGCCTTATCTCTTTCCTTCTTGTCTATGTGACTAGGCCCAGGAGATGACAGTGAGGTGGCAAAAAGGTGGGAAGTAGATGTGCAGGGGGAAGGGCCAAATGGAGTGATCCAGGCAGGTAGCAGCCCAGGGGGCATTAATTATCAATTCCCTGCCGGCAGCCTTTTGGAAGGGGTAGTATAGGTAGGTAACCTTGGTGATCAAAGGGCTCTGGAGACATTAACATTCCCATCTCCCAGGGGTGTTTCCAACTTCCAGGATCCAAACTGGCCTCCATTTTCTCAATTCCACCCATCACCTATAATTTTGGCTTCACCTTCTTGCATTGTTTCACACCTGAGCTTTTGGGAGACACCACACATCTAAAGCATAACAGGAATATAAATGTTCCCATGAACAAATGTGAGCCAACAAAGTCCTCCTGCACTTACTTATCAATTATCATTAAACGAGAATTAGATATTGTAATTTTAGAGCATGTTTTTCAGGGCGAGTTTTTTCCATCATAAGTACTTACCATAAATTTGAATGGAATATTATTCAATAAATATGGATGAACTTATTGTGCCATGTTTTGGGGACCCAATTCCTAAAATCCTGCTTTTGGTGAAGCATTGATTCTGTTGTCCCAAAAAAGGAGCCACGTGATGGAGTATCTGGCTGGACTCAGCATTGTAGAGAGTGGACAGCAGGATTCAGGAGAGCCTACTGGGCAGGGGCAACCTTTAGATGCTGAGAGCCCAGTGAAGTGAGGGGTTGGGAAAATGAGCATCCAGGAAGAAAGGGCAGTGAAATTCCAAAGCAGGGATGAGACTGTCAAGCAGAACAAGCTGGCCTGAGAAATGCCTGTGGTCCCCTTGTGTCCATGCTGGCACTCCCTGCTCTCCTTTGAAGGTTGCTAAGTGATTCTGCCTTCTCTGTGTCACCCACACAGATGACATCATCCTCTCTAGGGAGCACAGGCCAACTCTGTGCTCAGAGTCAGCTCCATCCACCTATGGGGGCCAATGGCATTTACTCCTCAGCTCACCTTCTTTGTTTCCTGGGAGAAGACTTTTCTTTCTTTTGGGGGGTCTTTTTAATTTGGGTGTCCCATTGTGAGATTTGGAGCATCTCCCTTGTTGGGATGGGCTGTTGGGTCAGGTTCCCAGGAGCTAGTCTCTGGTGATGGTGTCCCAGGAGGAGGGGCTGGAAGCAGACGGTGCAGCTTGCATTAGCAACACTGATTGCTCCCATCCGGCACCTTATGAGAAGTTCATTCAATACCCACAATAGGCCCTGTCCCCAGAGGGTGTCAGGTGTAGGCCTGGTAATGGAGGACTCTCCCCTCCTGTACTTAATTTTTAAACCTTCAGGAGGGACTTCACATTCATTAGCCTGAAGGTTCTCCTTTTATGAAATGACCAGCATTTCAACATGGGAAAAGCATGACTCCACCTTTTATCTATTTTCCTATTGTTACAGAACATCTGAATTTCCTCTTTTGTCAATGGTCTGTTCATGTTCCATGGCCTGGTTTTCTCCTGGGAGATTCTTTTACCTGCTGATTTGAAAAGTATCTACCTTTTTGGCTGCAGGAGAACAATTGGAATTTCTTAAATTACCTGTTTTCAGCATCCTTGCTGGAGTTCTCTGTGCAATCCCCGAGCCGCTACAGTTTTATTTTTAGATACTTTGGA
>JAJEJO010000362.1:722632-790431 GCA_020662805.1 Glaucomys volans
AGAATAAAATTATGGCATTTGTAGGTAAATGGATGATGTTGGAGACTATTATGCTAAGCGAGATTAGCCAATCCCCAAAATCCAAAGGCCGAATGGTCTCTCTGATAAGTGAATGATGATGCATAATGTGGGGTGGAATAATGGCAAGAATGGAGAAAGGACAGAGAGCATAGAGGGAAGGGAGGGGTGGGGTTGAAGTTGGGGGTAAGAATAATAACAGTTTTTGTGACAGTCATCATTGCCTTGTGTACATGTATGAATGCACAAATGGGGTGACTCTACTTTGTGTACAACCAGAGAAACAACAGTTGTACTCCATTTGTGTTCAATGAATCAAAAAATTAAATAAAAGAAAAAAAAAGAGTATATGGAATTTTGTTACCCTGATATTGATACTTTACTACTATATGTCACTGTGGATAATTACACATGTAGATAATATTCTTGGGATTTTTCAGTTGTCCTCATATTTATTCCCTAAGTTATATATTTGTATGTTTTACATAGTTATCATGATAGTTAGTGATGTTTTGTATTGTTTGGTAATTTAATGATGTTTTGTATTATGCTTTTCATGTGTCTTCTTAGATCTGTCAATTTTTCTATTTTCAATTTCCTCCTTTCTTTCTTTTCTTCCTTTTTGTCTTCTTTTTTTCCAGTGCTAGGGATTGAACCTAGGACCTGTTATATGTTATACAGTTGCTATACCACTAAGCTACATTCCACACCAGCTATTTTCCTTTTTCATATTCATTAATATTTGAGTTTCATTTTTAAATTCTTTATTTTTCTTATTTCTGATAAAAAATTCTAGTTCATTCCTTTAGAATCATTCTTGTTTTTAAATCAGAAAATCATTAAGGTGATAGATTTTTATCTGACTATAACTTTGGTTATTGTAAATTTCCTATGTAGAATTTATTGTCCACATCAAAATACTATTGTAAGTAATATAATTGTGTACTCACATCTTCTCTTTCTGGAAGTATTCTTGTATTTGTAACAATTTACTTAATCATTTAAAAATATTTGGATTTGTGTAGAGCTTCATTCTGCTTTAACACTTTCATTTCTCATTATTGCCTACTTTTATAGCATATGTTTTAAGTCCATTATTTCATTTCTCCACTAGCCAGAATATTTTTAAGGATTTTTTTTTTCAGAATAGGACATTGAGGCTTATGTTTTCCTGCAAATCTAAATCTTTCATCTTCTTGGTGTGAAAAAACTTAAGAAAACTTATATTGAAATGTTTTTGCCTCAAAATACTACAGTTGTTGTTCCATCTTCTCAGTTTAAAGAGAATATATATGATTTCAATATAGTTGTTTTTCTCCTTGGTAACCTTTAACTGAACATTGTGTGATTGTTCATTGAGTTAAGCTAAATAATGTAAAACTTACCACTCTTCCAACTAACTCTGCTACTACCACTGATCCTGTCAGGTTGAATTTGGGCGGCTGCAGGGGGAGGGAGCAAGGTCACCTAGCAACACACTGTGCCAGAAGTGACGAATGAGGCAGATCTGCTGACCCTGACGTCCACCTTGGGTCCACCTTTCCCTGGGCAGGACCCTTGGCCTCTTCCCCAGTATAAAAACCCTGAGCAGCCAAAGCCACGTGCGATTTCTTCTGGCTCTCCCAACCCAACTTTCACCCCGGGGGGCTGGAGATTTCGCCTGGGACACAGACTCTAATAAATCTCAATCCACTACTTTTGTCTGACTCTGGTGAACCCGCCTGGTGAGCTTACTCCTTTGGCCACCTGCTGCCTTTGTGAGCTTTCATTTGGCAATGAAACCCAGGAGAGAGCTCTTGGACTTCCCCCTTTCAGGATTGAGGTCCACTCTCTTCTCCAAAAGAACCAGGATTCTCTTTATCTGGGCCAACAGAACTGGGGTAAGTTGCCTTTCCTACCGTCTTCCAGTTACTCTCCCGTTACTGGTCTGTCCGTAAGTCGCGTGCCACAGACACCCCCCCTCCCCGCCGTTTGGGCATGGAAGCCTGGGAGACGTCCCAGACTCCGCTAGCCCCCCATTTTTTCCATTCTGGACCCCCGTGGACCAAGAGATGTCCTGATCCACAGCTGGTCCATTCTGTTTTTTGTGTGAGCACGACCAGCGGGGGGACGCCCCTTCTGCCCGTGTTCACTCCTGGAGTACCACTGGAAGGCTATAGGAAACGCTGACCTTTTGGCTGCCACTATGGTAATTTCACTAAATGGCCACCAGAGGAAATAACCAATTTATCATGCTGCTAAACAGACACGTGGAGCCTTGATTTTATTGAAAAGTGTGTCCCGCCTTCCCACCTCTCCTTTTTCTGTCTGCTTCCCTACTTAAAACCTCCCCACTTTCTTTTGTTTCACGTTTTCGGACCCACCGGAAATGCCCTCTGCTCCCGCCCCTCGGCTTTCACCGAAACCGCCGGCAGAAGCCACTGCATGTCCATCAACTGTGTGCCCGCCCTTTCCCCCTCCTGCCTCCTCTGTCTCCTCCTCTGTCTCCTCCATCTCTCCACTCCCTCTGCCAAAATGGCACCGGGCACCAGACTCTGCCGAACACTGAGCTGGCTATTCCCCGCCACTGCTGCTGCCAGCGCAGCAGCTGCTTCTCCATGGCCGCGAGGACTGGTGCAGCGGAGCAGGACACTCCCTCCCTCCAGTGTACTACCCCTCGCTCACCCGCTCACTGCTGATGCAGCTGCCGGCTCCCCATGCTCTGTGCTGGGCTGGGCTCGCAACTGACTGCCCATCCCCTACCCAGCCCCTGCCAACACCCAACAAGCCAGGTGCCGCAATAGAGCCACCGCCTGGGAACCACACAGGCACGAGAGTCGACTGCACACCCAGGTTCAGCTTCTCCGTGCCCCCGCCAAACGCCACCCACAGGGTCCTCAGAACACTCTCATGGGTGCTGCTACTCTTCTTCCATTGTCCCTTTTAGCCTTTACCCATTCATATCCACAGGTGCTGAAAGCCAAACGTTCACCTTGTGAAGATCACTTCAATTATCCACTCCCCTCACCTGATTTAACCATTTTTGTAGATGGCAGTTATATGCTGAATCCTGATGGATGCTGCAAAGCCACTTACGCAGTGCTTATATAGAATCACCACCGCTTGATTTCAAATATGCTTTCTCAATTCCTCCCTCACTTTCGTCTTTCTCTACTGACTCATCTACTTATATTAAGTGAGGGAAATTACCCAAAATCCAGATAAAAATCCAGCTTTATTCCTTAACTGCCTTATAGAGGCCCCAAACCCCTATCTGAAATCTGGTAAAAATGGCCTTTAAAGTCTACAATGCCTGAGAGGCAGGCTTATTTACAGATAATGGTAACACTCCAGTCCCAGTCCCTGGTAGTTAACCTGTGGCCTGCTGCTCCAGCAAGAACTCCAAAGGAGGACCAGCTGTCCTCTCTGCCAGGGACTAGCCCATGGCCCCAACCAAGTCGTCTCCCCAAGCAAACAAGCAGGACACACTGGAAAACTGACTACCTTATGGCTGGCCCCTCCCTAGCACCTCTACGCAGGGGTGTGACCAGCCAGGTGGTCCCTTCCCCTCAACTGCTGGGATTCAAAGAAGACTGAAGAAGCCTGGACTTGAGGATCGCTGAGCCCAGGGCATGCTCCAGGGTAACCTTAGGAACATGGGAGCTGCCTATTCTGTTTTGCCTGCCCACTCTGGGCCTTTATTTCCTTCCCAGGTTTCAGTTATGGGAATTGATGGGAAACCCTCCATGCCAAACAGAACAGCTAAGTTAACCTGTGCCCTGGAGGGACATTCTTTCATACACTCTTTCCTGGTTATTCTTTCCTGTCCAGTCCCCCTCCTAGGCAGAGATGTTCTCCAACTTCTGGGAGCCACCCTACAACTTCTTCCCAAGCGTATTACTAGTACCACCTTCTTCTACCTCTCTTTCTTACATTCTCTAGCTCTCCCACACCACCTATCCTACTGTTACCCCCAGACCTGGTTGATCCCCAAGTCTGGGACACCTCCAAACCAGTCGTCACCTCCCACCACAAGCCAGTCCTAATCTAACTGAAATCTCATGCTAAGTTTCCTTCATGTCCTCAGTTTCAAGGAAGGACTTAAATCCATCATAGGTCAGTTAGTCAGGGAGTCATCATCCCTACTGACTCCCCCCCTGTAATACTCCTACATTGCCTGTATGTAAACCCTCAGGAGCCTATTGCTTGGTCCAGGACCTTCACCTAATTAATGAGGCAACTAGTCCCATCCACCCAGTGGTTTCTAAACCTTCCACTCTTTTAGTACTCTTAATGTTTAAATTCCACTGTGTAACATACATAAATTATTATTGGTGAAATCATAACAGGTACCATTCTACATACAAAGGAATCCAAAGGTTTCAACTGTGATTCAATTAAAGAAGAATTATTTCAAAATGAAAACAAAAGAAGTCAACAGATAGGAAAGAGGAAATAGAAGGTTCTAGGTATGGAAATATATTCAGTAGAAGGAAAAAGAATGTTTCTGGGTAAGAAAGTCTTTCTGTGATGAAATACATGAGGGTCTAAGTAAGTGCTAAGAAAGTTTGTGTGTAAGTAAAGGGGAAATTTCAACAAGTTTGTGTATGACTAAGTTGTTTATATATATATATATATAAATATTATATATATAAATAAATATTATAAATATTATATATAAATATCATATTACATTATATTATATCAATATAAATATTATTATATATTAATATTATTATTATATATAATAATATAATAATTTATATAATATAAATATTATAATAATATAATAATATAAATAATTATAATATAATAATTTATATATAAATATTATTATATATTATGAATATTATATTATAAATATTATAAATATTTATACATAAATATTATAAATATTATATATATAAATATATATATAAAACCAACTTAGTCATACATCATATATATATATATATATGATGATCAGTTAAAGGCTATTTAAGGTTTTTCCATAAAGTTGTACTATTGTGGTTAAATAACTGGTGGGATATTGTACTACATTGCAGAGCCTAGGTTTCTCTTGAAAAACTAGGTTTGGTTGCTCTTCTTTGTATATTAATGTGTCCATGCCTTCCAGGTGCACAAGTCTTTAGTGCAGAGGATTTGTTTGGCTGGTGTTCTCCAAACTAGGCTTGTCTGTGCTGGTAATTTATAAGAATAACAAATTTTATTTGGGACTTAATTTTTATCATTTAATGTTCTGTAACAGTACCTGTTATCAATAGGGTATATGTAAATTTGTTACTTTTTACACTGAGATCAAAATTTAAATGCAAATGTATGAAAAGTTAGTGAGAGCCTGATTTGTTTAAAGGTTAATATCGTGAAACATGAAAGCATTTGGCCACTTTGCCACAGAAAAGGAAAGTTAAAAGCTCTCTCAGCCTTTCCTTGATTTGTTTTACACATAATATATTGTGCTAACCACCATTCACATAGACTCAGGAAACAATACATGTAAACTGTGTAAAACGATGTTCATAGAGGAGGCAAACGTGTTCTTTACAGTTCCTCTTCACCCTGACTCCTGTTACCTCTTTGTCTTTACATGGGAGGATCCTACATCCTTTAGGTCTTGACAGCTGACAGTGAACAGTTTTCCAGGCAACAACTGGCAGATTGATTTCACCCATATGTCCAGACGCAAAAAGCTCCCTTACTTACTTACCTTGGTTGATACTTTTTCAGGCTGAATAGAAGGAAACCTTCCCTACCCCCAGGGAAACTGCTGACATCGCCTCTGTCCTCATTGAGCAGATTATTCCCAGATTCAGACTTTCTGCATCCATCCAGTCAGACAATGATTCAGTCTTCACCTCTCAGACTGTTCAACTAGTCTCCAGAAGCCTCAACATCACCTGAAGACTCCATATCCCCTACCGACCCCAATCCTCGATGGTAAAGTTTACACAGGGACAACAGCCAACCGTCCTGAGGCTTCACTTAGAATCTAAAAGTTTATATTCAGGTGGTTCCTCAGGCTCATCTATCCATCCAGGAGCAGGAAATGGAGATCCAACTCCAGATCAACGTAGCTACTCAGCCTAATGCTAATCCTTTCTCAGGTCTTACTCTGATACATCAAGGTCTTCAACTTCTCAATCTCTCCAGAGTTAATAACATCTCAGGTTGTTTTCTTTGTTCAGGTTTGGACCGGACCCTGCTAACAGCCGTTCCTATGAGTACCCCCCCTTAATACTTCTTCAAAGGCTCAAAGGACCCCTATTCACCTTTGGAAGGAGTTCCCCTTATTACAACTCCTCAGAGAACTTTGCATACTGTTACACTTTCTCTAACTCAGTACCTTGCAACTAAACCATACAGGTCTCTTCTCCCATGTTTTCTCCTCCAGAATTCCTTTTCTGGTGTAATGGTACTCTGATGAAGAATTAGATCCCAATATGCCCTTCGCTTTCTCTGTGCCCTCCACTCTAGTTCCTCAATTTACTCTGTATAGTGAAGCTGAATTAATCTGGCCTGCTCAAAACCCTGGCATCCCTACAGAGACAAATAACATCTGTTGTCCAAGTTTCCTTACAGAACTGCTGAACACTAGATCTTCTGACAGCGAACAAAGGAGAAACGTCTATTCTTAGAGGAGGAATACTACAAGTACATCAACAAAACCAGACTGAGAAACTGGACTCATTGAGAAAACTCTCCTACATCTGAATTTGCCCAGAGCTGCATGAGTGAGGTTGCCAGAATGACATACAACCAAATGCTCCTGCACCCCTACAGCCGCCTCCCCACCGACCCAGACCCCGAAACCTTTTTTCCCACTATGCCCCCAACCATGCAGGAAGTAGTCAGACAGACTCCGGTGCCCTTATCACCAAAAAGGTCGGAATGTCAGGTCGAATTGGGCGGTTGCAGGGGGAGGGAGCAAGGTCACCTAGCAACACACTGTGCCAGAAGTGACCAAAGAGGCAGATCTGCTGACCCTGACATCCACCTTGGGTCCACCTTTTCCTGGGAAGGACCCTTGGCCCCTTCCCCAGTATAAAAACCCTGAGCAGCCAAAGCCACGTGCGATTTCTTCTGGCTCTCCCACCCCGACTTTCACCCTGGGGAGCTGGAGATTTCACCCGGGACACAGACTCTAATAAATCTGAATCCACTACTTTTGTCTGACTCTGGTGAACCCACCTGGCAGAGCTTACTCCTTTGGCCACCCACCGCCTTTGCAAGCTTTCACTATCCATTCCCTAACCAATAAACAGAAGTAAGAAATTGACCTTTGATGGAGACAAAAATCATAACAAATGCACCAGTTCTGGGGAAATAACTGGCACCAGCTTATAAAAATGAACAGCTATCTTCCAGCTTAAACCTGTTAATGGCAGAGACAAAAGTGATCCAAGTAGAGAAAGGCATTTATGAATTCTAGAACTGCTTTCCAGTTTTTCTCTATCCTTGAATTAAGAAATTAATTAAAGAACATTTAGATGCACTTCCCATTACTGCTGCCTATGTGATGAGTCCACTGGGATATAAATTTTTCTGATCTGAGGAATTTCCTCATATTTGTATTTGATTACTGTTTCATGACTATATAGTTAAGGGTTTTGTTTAAAATTCTTATCTAAACTATATTGGCTTTGTGTATGTTCTCCTATTATCCCCTACAAATTTGTTCATCTTATCTTGTCTTTATGCTTTGCTGTTATGGTATTATTGTGTGATCTTGTGCTTCATTTTTTTTTCTTTAGAATCTAATCTGCTCTTCACTGTCTCAATTTTAAAACTTTGCTAGTTTGCTTTCCATTAAAAATCAATTCATGCAAATAGTTGTTTTCACCAGGTCTCAGTGAGAAGGTTAAAATCTTTTTCCACTTTCCTCCTCCCTTTTCTTCAAACCAATCTATATCAGAGGGGACATTTGCTCTCATGCCCCTTGAGCTCTATCTTATAATGTGTCTGGCTTTCCCATCTCCTCCTGCTTTCTACCAGAAAGGAACAGGAACTCTGTGATTATCTGCTAATGGAGATGGTGCTGGATCATATCAAGCTGTGTTTTAGGATCTGATAGATAAAAGAGATGTTTTACTTTATTGGAATAAGGTCTGCAAAGTCAAGGAGCTTGTTTTGAGACTGAGTTCCTTGGAATGCAGTGCCTTCCTCTACTTGAAACACCTTCTCCTTCCTCTGCCTTCAACAGTTTTAAGCTGGAAGAAAGTGCTGTCTTTGATTTTGGAAGCTGGTTCCCCTTATGTTCCAGAACCTGTGTACATGTTATGCTTTTTGTCTCCACCAAAGGTCAGCTTCCTACTTCTGTTCTTTGGTCAGGGAATGGGCAAGAGCAGTGGTGGTGGCAGGGTTCTCTGGAAGTGTGGTGAGTTTTATATTCCTTAGGTCAATTCTCCAAACTTGGGAAGCTTCATTGAATGTTTTTAAGTGAAAGAAGAAACATGAGCTCAAACAAAATTCACAGGGATCAATCTCTGAGTTGTTTAAGGCTTCATGCATCAGTTGACCCCTCCTCATTTTTGATAAGAGATTGTTCCTTCCCTGAGACCCATCTCCGTCCTTCTCTTCATAAAGACCAGTCCCAACTTTCAATCTGATATGCTATATCCTGAAAATTTCTGTCATACTTGGGCTATAATCCCCAAACATTTGAGGTTCCCATTCCCCTGATTTAGGCTCTTTCCCTGTCATATTTGACTTTTCCTCCCTAGAGAATCATCTTGGTTCCTACACATTCACTGCTTATCTGTTGCTTCTGAGTTCAGCCTTCACACATGGTGTAGGGATCTAAGGTAAGTTTTATTTTGTACTTGCCACACTTCTTAGCTGGCACCCTTGACCCTTCTCTCAAAAGTGTTTTCAGACCTCCTGAGACTGGATGATCCTTGACATGGTTGGTGACTCCAGTCATTTGTTCAGTTAAGACACATTTATTTTAGTATATGCATTTGTACCCCAGTTAAAACATTAGGCTAAATACCAACTTCCCTTCATCCCACAGTGTTTTGTGCTTAATCCTGCCATGCATTTTCCTCATGACATTGCTCTTGCTTTTCTTCTCTCCTGTCTCTCTACATTTTAAGCATTTAAAGGCCAGGAATTTATCCAATTGCACATCACATAGCAAGTGTCCAGGATGCACCTGGGGTGCAAAGCATACTTACATGGATATTTCTAGACTGAGAAAACACATTGGAGGGTGTGCAGTAAACTAGTCCATCTTTGCATCTTGCAACTATTCAGGACTCTGAAATTCTTCCTGTTGCTTGTAACCAATCCTTCTTGACCAATCAGGTCATGAAATAAAATATTTCTCAAAAGGTGAATACATCATTGCCTCCTTTCTCCTTGGGTGAATGCTTTATGGTCAAGCTCCTATGTTGCTTCATTCCCAATATCCATTTCTTTTCTACTATGGACATTGTATTAAATGAATAAATGATTTTAAATTGTATAGATTTTGTTTTAGTCAAACTTTTTCACTGCTGTGACTAAAAGACTTGACTACAACAATCATAGAGGAGGAAAAGTTTATTTGAGGGCCCACAGTTTCAGAGGTTTCATACACTGTGGGCTTCATTCCTTGAGGCTCAAAGTAATGTAGGACGTCATGGCAGAAGAATGTGCGAAGGAAAGCAGCTCACATGACAATCAGAAAGCAGAGAGAGACTCCATTTGCCAGATACCAAATATATACTCCAAAAGGTATGCCCCCATTGACTGACCTCCTCCAACCACAGCCTACATGCCTCTAGTTACCATGTAGTTAATTCAATTAACTGATTGGGTTAAGGGTCTCATAACCCAATCACTTCTTCTCTAAATCTTTGTGCATTTTCTCATACACAGGTTTTTGGGGGATACCTCACATCCAAACCATAACAGAATTCTTTCCATAAAAGAGTTAATTTTATGGATTTTCTCTAAACACTAGAAACCACATGAACATGAACTGAAAATGACACATCTCTTTACAGGAAGCCCTTGTGATGGTTATTGCTTGGTTCTTCTTTCTTTGCTTCATCTTTAGGGCTATGGGTAGATGAGATCATGGACATATTCTTGGTTCCCAGAGCGGTAAATACACTATAATGGTGACCTGGTGCCACAGCAGTTGGAATGTCTTTTTCAGACACAATCTTGTGAAATTGCATGTCTTTGAAATTGTTTTTTACACCAAACTATTCATCCACGTGGCATCCAAGTGTTTATTAAGTGAGATATTTCCCTGCCCAGAGGATCAACCATTGTTGCTGTCTTTCTTTCCATAAGTTTGTCACCTTTATCACTCAGGGGATGAGGTTCAAAGCAACATCCCTCCACTTACAAAGTTGTGAGGTTCAAGGCTGTGATTACAGATGATCCACATTTGAGGGCAGAAAGAAATCCCATACCCAAACCAGAAAGTCCAAATTCAGAATCATCACTACTCAAAAGCTATTGCCAATCTTCCTCCCCACCCAGACCTACCTACCGAGATAAAGGCAGGAATTACAGAGTTCAAGTAGATGTGAAAGATGAGGGAGTGGTTCATGTAACATGATCATAATGCCCATATTGCTGCCAAATTGGCAATGACACACAAGCACATTTCAATCATCTCCATGGGTTGCTAATCAAACTTTGAGCCAGAAACATCAGAGATGCCAGGTCTATTATTTAGGATGCTGGCTAATTTGCTAAGCATCTACTCAAGAAATGTGTCATAAGCAGTTTCCCTGGATACTTTAAAATAGAGGACTGGGCAGTGAAGAGGAGGCAGTGAATTTCTAGCCCTCAGTGGGCTAGAAATATTTGCTAGTTTGGTAAATCCCATTTTGATCAAAAGCCACCATCAAACCTAAATGTGTGTCCCATAACAAATCAGACACTTGTATGAAGTCACAATGTTTTGACAAGTAAACAAGCAACATTTCCAATGGATTAAATAAAAAGTTGTTTCTAGAGATGAAGTCATCTTTCCCACCTTAAAATAAAACTGCATTTATTTTGAAAAAACAACCATAGAGTTGCAAAAATTCTTCATCCACTTCTTCTAATGGTGATATTTTATACAGATGTACTGCAATATCCAAAATTCTGAAACTAAGTTTGGTAAAATATTGTTTTCAACATCTAGATTCATGTACCCATCACCACATTAAGGTAAAGAGTAAAGAACCATAACTTCACCATAAAAGCCCTTCTTCAGATTGTGTATATTGGCATAGCTCCTCCTACCCCTCTAGGGATGGTTTCCTGACAGCCATTATTTAGTTTTCTTCCTCTATTATTCTGTTATTTCTAGAGTACCCACCTAATATAAGATAAAAGTCTGATTTTGTTTCATTATCTTATACCATAAACAAAAATGAACTCAAAATGTTTTAAAGACTTAAACATAAAACCTGAAACTATAAAACTACTAGAAGAAAACATAGGGGAAATACTTTATGTTATTGGTCTGGGCAGTGATTTCTTGGAAATGACATGATAAAGCAGAAATACTGCACTGAAGTTTTTTTTTCCTTAATGGAACCACTGTTTGACCATTTCTCAGTGCATATCCAAAGGAGTTGAAATCAGCATACTACAGTGACACAGCCACATCAGTGTTTATAGCAGCTTGACAAAAGTCAAGCTATAAGGCCAACCCAGGTGCCCTTCAACAGATGAATGGATAAAGAAAATGTGGCATATATACAGTGGAGTATTACTCAGTCAAAAGGAGAATGAAATTATGGCATTTGCAGGTAAAGGGATAGAATTGGAGAATATCATGCTGAGTGAAATTAGCCAGCCCCCAAAAGTCAAAGGTCAAAGTTTTTCCTAATATGTGGAAACTAATCTTAAATAAGGACAGGGTATAAAAAATATAGATGAAAGATCAGTGGAGTACACAAAGGGGAATGAAAGGAAGGGAAGAGGGTTGGGATAGGGAAAGACAGTAGAATGAATGTGACCTAAGCTTCCTGTGTACATATATGAAGATACCATAGAGAATCTCACCATTATTTATATCTATAAGACACTAATTTAAGACACTGATTAGGAAAAAAACTACAAGTAAATATCAGAAAGATCAATAGAGTAGAGGGAAAGGAAGAGGGGGAGGGAAGAGTAGGGAGATGGGGAAGTAATAGAGACTGAATTAGAACAGATCATATTCCATGCTTTTATAATTGGGTCCTAATGTGATGTATAAAAAAATAACCAAGAAAAATAGGAATTCAAATGAAAAAAGAAAAAATTAATAAAAAATAAAAAAGACCAAAAAAAGCAGAAATAGACAAATGGAATTACATCAATCCTAAAAGCTTCTGCATGGAGAAAGAAACAGTAGAGGCAATCTGTAGGATGGGAGAAAATATTTTCAAATCAAACATGTGACAAGAGGTTAATTTACAAAAAATATAAGAAACTTCTACAACTCAAGAGTAAAACAACAACAACACCTCCAAATAATCAAATTAAAAAGTAAGAGACCTGAACAGACATACACATAGCCAACAGATGTATGAAAAGGTGCTCAATATTGCTAATTATGAGGGAAATACAAATAAAAAACCACAACGGGATATCATTTCATACTTGTTAAAGTGGATAAAGAAGATGTTATATTACCACTAAGAAAGAAGAAAATTGCTCTCTGTCCCCAGATTGTCTTTTTCCCAGTTGAGTAGTGCTTGTCTCAGGTTGGTGGCCCCCAGAACCACAGGCCACTGGTTCGCCCCTAGGGGCTGGGTTTGCTCCAGGTCCCCTCGAGCTTTGCTTGCCTGGTGTTCTACTGCTCCTGGTGGTCAGAACAGAGTGGGTAGAGAAACCTTCTATGGCCTGGCAGGGAGGGTAGCCTGTGCCTGTAGTGGGACCATATGAAGCACAGGCAGAAAAAAATTTAAAAGTGGATCTCTTGCTGTACGCGACAGTGTGTATGAACGTGGAGGACATTATGCTGAATGAAATTAGTCTGTCCCACAGGGTTAATACTATATAACTCCTCTTATGGGAGGGGGCTATACTAATCAAGCTCACACCAACAGAAAGAAGAATAGTGGCTGCCGTGATTTGGGAAGAGGGGAAAGGGGGAGTTAAATGTGCATAAATTTTCAGTTACACAATATAAATAAGTTTGCATAATCTGCCATAAAACATAGTAGGCACTGCTAACCATACTGTATTAAGCAAAAATTTTGCTAAGAGTAGATCTCATGTTAACTGTTCTTGCCACAAAAGGGGAAGCAAAATCATTTCCCTATCATTCATTCATTCAATCATTTATCTCATTATGAACTCATGAATATTTTCAATATAGCTTAGCTTGTTTGATACTCTTTCTCCATTTTTTTTTTTTTTTGCCCAAATTGTTTCACATCTGAGTTTTGGAAGATCTTTCAGTTGTCTCTTCTGTCCCTTTAACAAGCCCTATTTTTTGAGCAATTTCTATCACTAAAAGATGCTCTAAATTCACTTTGCATAGTCTCTGCTACAGGCATACAATTGATTAATCCTACAAGGAGGTTTGGTTCCATTTATTGGAGATGGTATCAGAAACAGGGTCTGGTTGCTAGATGTGTTCATTGCTACTGGGATGTAGGTAGTTCTGCTGTAAGTGCTCAGCTGCTAGAGCAAGAAAACACCTATAGAAAATATATGTAATCGTATTAATCACACATGCACGCACATGCACACACACACTTCTGTATGCAACCATCCGCATTTATATGAAGCTAAACCTAAGTTCATACTAAAAACTCCAATTCTAATCCATTCCTGCATAGATCATTCCCCAACTCTGTATCCACTTATATGTAAATCCCCATCTGAGAAACCTGGCTCTCACTGTCCATTATCCATTCATTAACTTATTCAATTCCTGTTTGCATGAATAGTAGTATCAATTGCTCATCCATACTTTCATAGGAAACAACTTCCATCCAAAAATTACCCTATGTACATGTATGACTACACAAATGGTGTGACTCTACCTGTGTACAACTAGAGAAACAACATCTGTATCCCATTTGTGTACAATGAATGCTTTCTATAAATTAAAAAAAATTATTTAAACTTTTTTTAAAAAAGTACTTTATTCACTGTATATTCTCTTGGCCTTTAAGCCTACTAGATTTAATTAGTTTTCAAAGTAATTTAGACAAGTAACTCCCCCCTCTCTCCCAAGTGAGGTTATCACAAACGCATATAATAAAGGTAGCTTCTTTTGTGACATTCTGCATTCTGTACTGCTATTCCCCTGATCTCATAAATTATTTTTTAAAAATTTTTGCATAAAGTTTACTCTTTGTATTGAAAAGTTCAATTGGCTATGGCAAATGCACAAATTCATGTATCCATAAATACATACTGCCAATAGTTCCTTGACTCTAAAATAATCCACTGTACTTGAACTATTTTTCCTATCTCCCTGTTTCCTCTACTTTCTAATCATTATTATTCTTTCATACTCTCCATAAGTTTTAAATTTTTAAATTGTCATATATTTGGAATCACACAATTTTGAGGGAAGTTTCTTTCAAGGTAAGTGGCTTCTTTCACTTAAGAATATATGTTTGAGATTCATTCATGCCTTTTTGGATTTTTTTTTTTTGGTACCAGGGATTGAACCCAGGAGCACTTAACCACTGAGCCACATCCTCAATCTATTTTTTTAATTTTTAAGTTTGAGACAGGGTCTCACTGAGTTTCTTGGGGCCTCACTAAGTTGCTGAGGCTGGCTTTGAACTTGCAATCCCCCTGCCTCAGCTTCCTGAGCTGCTGAGATTACAGGCTCGTGCTACTGTGCTGGCTGCTTTCTAACTTTTCTCACTGAATAATATTTTATTGTATAGTTATACTGAAGTTTATGTATTTACCTATTGAAGGACATCACGGTTGCTTCTATTTTCAATGATTATGAATAGTGCTTTTACAAACATTAATGTGCAGGTTTTTGTGTGGTGATATGTTTTTAAATCAATTGAGTAAATATCTAGGATTATGATTGCTAACTTTCATTGTGTGACTGTTTGTCCTTGTGAAAATTGCCAAGATGCCTTTGAACTTGGCTATACCATTTCCATTCATTTCCCACTAACAATGGATGGAATTCATTGCTTCCTGTTGCTTTCTGTCCTTATCAACATTTTGTATTATCAGAGTTTGAATCTTAGCCATTCTAATTCTCCTTCTGATTAGTGGCATTACATTGTTGTTTTAATTTGAAATTTTTTAATGCCAGACGATATTGAATATCTTTTAGTATATGGTTTCCTATCTAAATATCTTCTTCATTCAGGTGTCTAGATATTTTGCCAATTTTTAAATTGGACTGTTTATTTTCTTACTGTTGAGTTTCAAGAGTTCTTTGTATATTTTGGATACAAGTTCTTCATCAGATATGAATATTGCAAACATTTTTTACCAACTCTTTGACTTGCCTTTTGATTCTAAGTGTCTTTAAAAGAGCTGGTATTGTTAATTTTAATAAAGTTCAGATTATCACATTTTTTCATGGATCATTCTTTTATATCTAAAATCATTTTATATCTAAAATCTTGTCACTAAATACAGTGTCACCTAGGATCTCTCTGGTTTTCTCCCAGGAGTTTTATGGTTTTTTGTTTAGAAGGTCAATGATCCATTCTGAGTTAGTTTTGCATAAGTTTTGTATCAGGTCTTATCCTACTTAATTTTTTTTTGAAGATAATCTCCACATTTTATTATCTTCATAACAAAACAAACAATGAAACTTAGAAATGAATCACTTGGCCCTTTCTCTTCTTATCTCCTCCCAGTTCAAAATGCTTGCATCTCTTAATAGCCAGCATTCTCTTAGATCTGCATTTAGGCTCAACACACTCAAGCCTCAGCACAATCTTCTTTGTAGTTTTAGCCTTTTTCCTGAAAATTGGCTTAGTCTGCCCACCATAGCCACTGTTTCCTGTCATAACACTGCTTTCCCTGTGCATGTAGAGAATCCTTGCCCTTCTTGTACTGTGTCACTTTATGGGGCTGGTGTTTGCCACACTTCCTACAGAATAGAACATCCAGAGGGTCTTAGGAATGTTCACCATGTTTGCAGGAGTTCAAGGAAAGAAAGCCATTTTTTTTTTTTTAATGTATTGACATTCTGTTGTTACAGCAGCTTTTGTTGAAGACTCTCCTTTATCAATTGAATTTCCTTTGCTCCTTTGTCAAAGGTCAATTGACTAAATTTGCATAGGTCTATTTCTGGAGTCTCTATTTTGTTTTGTTGATTACATTTTCATTACTTTGCCAATGCTATGCTACCTTGATCATTATAGCTTTAACAAGTCTTGAAATTGAATCCTGTGAATTCTCCAACTTTTTCTTTTTTAGCACTGTGTTGATGGTTATAGATATTTGCCTTTGATAATAAACTTTAGAATCAGATTTTTGTTATCCACAAAACGTTTTGGTGGGATTTTTTTATTGGTAATCTATAAGATCGAGTTGAAAAGAATTAACATCATAATGCATTGTTTTCCAATCCATGAACATGAAATCTAGATCTTGCTGGATTTTTCTCATGGAAATTTCTATCACATAGAGCTGTTCTTAATTTGTAAAATTTATACGTACATATTTCGTTTTTGGAATTTTGTGTATTAGATTTTATTTCAAATTCTAATTATTTATCACTTGTATATAGGAAAACAATTGATTTTTGTATACTAGCCTTACATATCTGAGCTTGCTATAATCTCTTTGTCAACTCCAGAAATTTTTTGTGTTGTTGTTGATTCAGTTATTTAGATATTTTATATAATTACATTATTTATAAAAATTGGTTTACTTCTGGTTCTTCAACCTGTGTCCCTTTTATTTTCTTTTCTGACTTGCTTCCTGTAGTGATCAGCTTCAGGGTGATGTTGAGCAGGAGAGGTAAGAAAAAACATCCTTGTCTGATATCGAGTACCTCTTTGGTGAAAAGCATTCTGGTTTCTAGCCATTAGAGGTATTTGCTTTTGTAGGTATTACTTACCAAAATGGGGGAATTCCCCCTCTATTTCTAGTTTATTTATAATTTTTATCTTGAATAGGTATTAGATTTTGTGAAATGCTTTTTTGGACAAACATATGATCATATGATTTTTCTCTTAGCATGTGTATATGACAGAAAATTAAGTTTTGAATGTTGAACCAGCTTTGCACAGCTAGAATAAATCTGACTGAGCAATGGAGTGTCACTCCGTATATACATTGCTGGATGTGATGTGAAAATGTTTTTTAAAGTGTTTTCACATCTGTGCTGTTGAGAGATATCCGTCTACAGTTTTTCTTTAATGGTTTTGTCTCATTTTGATATTTTCAACATTAGGGTGATCGCAGCATCATAGAATAAGTTGAAAAGTATTCCTTCTGCTTCTATTTTCTGAAAGAGATTGTGGAGAATTGGTATCATTTTCTTCTTAATTATTTGGTAAATTCCTGTAGGCTTGATGTTTTCTTTTTCAGAAAAATTTAAATTTCTTTACTTAATTTCTCTTTTGTCCAGTTAGGTGATCTATTTATCCTCTGTGAATTTGGAGACATTGTTATCTTTTAAGAAATTGGTTAATTTAGTCTAGGTTACCAAATTTGTGGGAATAGATTGTTCGTAATACTTCTGACCATCCCTTTAGGCCATCAGTGAGGACATTTCTTGCATTCCTGATGTTGGTCATTTGCAGTCTCTCTTTATTTCTTAGCCCTGCTAAGGACTTTATTATTTAATTTAATTATCCATTCAAATAATAAAATTTGGTTTTATTAATTTACTCTATTGTTTTTTGTTTTCAATTTCACTTATTTCTGCCCTAATTTTTGTTATTGTTTTTCCTTCGCTCCCATTAGACTTAAAATGCTCTTCTTCTCAAATACCCCAAGTGCAATGTTAGATTAATTACCTTGAGACTTTTTGTTTGACCCGTGTGCTCTTCAGAAGTGTATGATTTGGTCTTCAAAAACCTGTGTTTTCTCCAGTTGTGCTTCTATTATTGATTTCTAATTTAATTCCATTCTTGTCTGAGAGCACACTCTATATGATTTTTATTTTGTTGCATCTATTCAGATGTGTCTTTTGATATTATTTCTGTTCACTTTTAAAATATATATTTTAGTTATAGGTGGACACAATACCTTTATTTTATTTTTATGTGGTGCTGAGGATCAAACCCAGGGCCTCACGCATGCTAGGCAAGCACTCTACCACTGAGCCACAACCCCAGCCCATTCTGTTCACCTTTGAAGGGTAAGTTCACTGGATATAGAATTATGGTTGATGGGCACTTTATTTTTCAACACTTTAAATATTTCACACTATTTTCTTCCTTCTTGCATGACTTCTGACAAGACAGAAATGTGATTCCTATCTTGGTTCCTGTGTAGGTAAGGCTTATTTTAAAGATTTTTCCCTTTGCATTGGATTTCCATAGTTTAAATATGTTAAGTCAGGTTGTAGATGTTTTGGTATTTACCTTGCTTAGTATTTCTGAGCTTCTTCTGGTTTGTTGTCTGCTATTTAATTGACAAGTAAAAATTGCATATATTTGTGGTGTACAACAAGTTTTGACATATGTGTGTATCATGGAAGGACTAACTTAAGCTTTTTAACTTTGTTAAGCTATTTAACACATACATGAAGTCACACACACGAGTGTGCGTGTGTGTGTGTGTGTGTGTGTGTGTGTGTGGTGAGAACACCTAAATTCTACTCTCTTAGCATTTTCATATATAGGATATATTATTAACTGTACACAACATGAGGCATAGTAGAGCTTTTGAACTAATTTCTTCTATCTCAATGAATTCAACTGAAAGTTTGCATCCTCTGACTGACATCTCCACACTTCCCCAACCCCTAGCCAGATAACCACCATCCACTTTCTACTTCTGTTAGTTCAACTTTTTGAGATTTTGTAAGTAACTGAGGTCAGTATTTGTTTCAGTATTTGATCAGTATTTTGTGTTTAGTTATTTGAAGAACCTCCATATTGTTTTCCATAATGATTATGCTCATTTATTTCCCACCAATAGTGGGACAAGGATTCCTTTTTCTCTTTACCCTCTCCAAGAACAATCTTTTGTCTTTCACTAATAGCCATTCTGACAGGTATGAAGGGATATCTCATTGTGTTTTAATTTGCATTTCCCTGTGGATTAGTCATGTTGAACATTTTTTCAGATACCATTGGCCATTTGTGCGTATTCTTTGGAGAAATGTTTATTCAAGACTTATACCCAGTTAAGTGGGTTATTTTCTTCCTATTGAGTTGTTTGAGTTCCTTATACACTTTTCTATTTTAACTCTTTGGATGCATAATTAGCAAATATTTTCTTCCTTTCCATGGGTTGTTTCTTCACTTTGTTTATTGCTTCCTTTGCTGTGAAAAGGCTTTGAATTTGATTCCATTCCACATTTGTTTTTGTTGCGAGTGCTTTTGGGGATCACACCCAAGAATCATTGCCCAGATCAATATCATGAAGCTTTATTCGTGTATTTTTTTTCAAGTAATTTTAGTAGCTTCAAGTCTTACACTTAAGTGTATTCCATTTTGAATTGATTCTTGTACGTGGTGTGAGATTGTGGACTAATTTCATTTTTCAGCATGTGGATATCCAGTTTTCCCAGCACTATTTATTAAAGTTATTTATTGAAGTCTTTTCCCTATTGTGGGCTCTTGGCATAATTGTCAAAAATCAATTGACCACATGTATGAGTTTATTTCTAAACTTTCTCTCTGTTGTGTTGGTATATGTGTCTTCTTTTCATACCAGTCTTATGCTGCTTTGATTGCTGTAGCTTTGCACTAGATTTTGAGACCAGTTAGTGTGATGCTCCAGCTTTGTCTTTTTTATTCAAGATTGTTTGGTTATGCAGGGTCTTTGTGGTTACACCCAAATTTTAGTGTTTTTTTTTTTTTCTATTTCTATGGGAAAATGTCATTGGAACTTTGGTATTACATCAAATCTAGATCACTATGAGTACTCTGAACATTGTAACAAAATTTCTTCCTATGTTTGAATATGAGATACTCCTCCATTTATTTGTGTTTTCAATGTTTCATCAAGGTTTTATAGATTTTAGTGTCCAGATCTTTCATCTTCTTGGGAAAATGTATTCCTATTTTTTTGTGGCTGTTGTAAATGGGATTGGTTTCTTCATTTTCAGATTGTTGTTAGTCTTACAGAAGAATGATTGATTTTTATATGTTGACTTTGTATCCTGCAAATTTACTGAATTTATTTAATAGTTCTAACAGATTTTTTGGCAAGTCCCATAGTTTTCTATATAAAATATGACATCATATGCAAATAGAAACTTTCTGAATTCGATGCTTTTTCTTTCTTTCTGTTGCTTAATTGCTCTGACTTGGATTTCCAATATTTTTTTGAATAGAATTGACAAGTGTGAGTGTCCTTGTATTATTCCTGATCTTAGAGGAAAAGCTTTCAACTTTTCTTTATCGAATGTGATTTAGCTATAGACTTTGTGTATATGGGCCTTATCTGTCATGAATTTTGAAATTTTCATTAATTATTTCTTCAAATACTTGTAGTCTTATCTCCTTTTCTTCTCCAAATATCTGGCACAATTTGCACCTTTTAAAAGTTTTGCAAGCTTCTTCAATGTTTTACCCCCCTGCCCCTTAACCTTCAACTTTTCTTTATTTTCTCTTTTAGAAGTTTCTATTGACATGTTCAGGTCCACTGTTTCTTTCTTTCTTTTTTTCCCTCAGCTGTATCTAGTTGACTAATGAACTGATCAATAACTGATCAAATAAATTCTTCATTTATGTTTTAATGCTTTTTGATTTGTATTATTTCCTTTTGCTTTTTTTTGAGTTTCCAACTCTGTTTACATTACCTCTTTGAACTTGCACATTATCTATTCTCCCATTTTAGCTCTTCACAAATTCATTGTGGTTAACTTCCTGTCTGGTCATTCCACAATCTTTGCCACATCTTAGTCTGGTTAGAATGCCTGCTTTGTTTCCTCCCCTGCCTTTCAGCATGTCTTATAATTTTTGTTGAAAGCTATTTTGTTGAAGGCTGATGTGTCCTTCTGGCTACCTCTGTATGAGGCTGAAAACCATTTCTCCACCTAGTTCACCTAAGATTTTATGACAGTCGGCTGGAAAACTTCACCTGAATGTGCTTGTGTCATGTGTAATAATATCCAGAGGCTCGCTCTGGAGAGCTCAATGGGACCATACAACCAGAGTTTCATGTTTTCTGAAACACATTTGGAACCAGCTGATTTTCAACAAAGATGTCATTGTTTATCGATTTGAGAAGGATTTTCTTTTCAACAAATGGTGCTAAAATAACTAGACACATGTATGAAAAAAATGAGCCTCAATTCTTATCTCATATCACAATAAAAAATGGACTTTAAATGGGCTACAAAACATAAATGTAAAAAACTAAATGCACGGTCTTTTTTGAAAAAAATAGGAGAAAATCTTTAGGATGCTGAGCTAGGTAAAGATGTCTTAGATAGGACATCAAACATGAGCTCTGAAGGAAAATAAAATACTAATAAATTAGACAACATAGAATTTAAAACTAAAAGATCTTCAAAAGACCAATAATAAAATTAATATTCAAGTCATGAGCTGTGAGACAGCTTTCACAACATAGATATTATGTTCTGAAGCAACTGGTTCTCCCCTGCATTGCTGATGGTCAGTAACACAAAGTGGTACAATCAATCACTATAAAAAAAGGTTTGCAATTTTTTATTGTTATAAATACAGGTATCCTGTGGTTCAGAAATTCTACTCCTAAATGTTTTCTCTAATAGAAATTAAAACCCATTTTCTCAAAAAGAATTATACAAGAACACTTAAATAGCTTTCTTCATAATTGCCCCAAACTCCATGAAACCAATGTTCATCAGCAAGAAAATTGACAGACCAACTGTGGCACAACCATATCATAAGATATTATCTAACTATTACCTTAAGAATGAACTACTGATACATGCAATGACATGGATGTTTATCAAAAACATACTGAGCATGCATAAAAATCTATACCCAATCCTTTCTCTCCCCTGATATGATTTATTTATAGGACCCTGTGCTCCAATCACCAGTATGTTTGGTATACTGAGAAGCCAAACACTTCATTAATAAATATCAAGAACAGGCAAAGAAAATTTATGGTGAAAGACATCAGAGCATTTGTTACCTTTGGGAGGTGGGGATTGATTAGAAGAAATGGAGGAAACTTCTGGGATGACAGATATCCTATATCTTAACTCGAACATGGGTTGTATAGGTGTGTACATTTAGAAAAACTCTTTTAATTTAATAGTTAAGTTCTGTAACTTGCAATATAAGTAAATTTTACATTAACATATAATTAGAAAGATTCTTCATTTCAGCCATCAAATTCTTCTCTCCTAGGTCCAAAGTTTCAATTATTTGTCTATTAGGACTCTGACCTTGGCATAAGATATCTATTAAGTATGTGCATTTAGATTTCCTTGTTGCAATGTCATCATTTCAATTAAATCCCAGGTCTGAAATTCAGTGCAAGGTACACTGTAGCTGCAAATGATAAGCATCTCTCTCTTTTCTGCCATGGAGGTGATGTGGACTTTCACAACATGCCTTGAACGGATAGTTGGTTTTTCTGAGTCTGTTATTTCTTTCTCCCCATCCCAGGACTTCTAAGGCTGGTAAGAAATTTCAGCATTCATATTTCCTCTGTCTTTGTAATTCCATTGCCTCCACACCATCTAAGTGCTAAAGATACTCTGTAAAGAGACATGTACATGACAGGGGAGGAGGGAGGCAGGATCGAGAAGAGATTTTCACACCAATTCTAAATTCCTAGCAATAAATTACACTACATAGGCCCATGGTTAATTCCCTGTTCTTGGAAGAGTTCAAGCCGAGATGGATTATATTTGTTAAAAATGTCATAGGCAGGAAAGGAATATGTAACCAGGGATTTGATGACATGACCTTTAATGTTTCTTCCAGATCTCATTCATCTATTCATTCATACAGTCATTCATTCATTCCACCAATGCAATCAATCATTTCTGTCCCTGCAATCATCCCAGACCTTAGGATATACAAGTGATTCTCCTTGACCCTCAAATGCACAGCCATTAAAACACTTGGTTCTGGAAGCCTATTTTTATCTTAAGCATGCACATCTATTTTCAAGCAGAAAGGACAGGTGTGGCAGGCCCATTAGCTGCAACCTGCCATTGCTGCTATCTGATGGCATATTCTCCTTCATGCCTATAAAATAGATTCCTTAGAGATGATGCTGTTTTTAGCTTTGGGGTTTCTAGATGGAATTGGCATTTGTTTATTTGTTTGTTCCCATGTAGGAGTCTGAACCTTTTGTTCTGCCCTACTTTTGAAAATATCCTGCAATCAGGAAAAATGCCTAGGTGCAGGATCCAGAGAAGGCCACTCTGATGGAGTGAAGACTTTCCCATGTTCAAAATATCAGTGAGCAGACACTGTGTTCCTAGACGGAAAAGAGTCCAGGCTGGTTGCAGAAGGAATCTGAGTTCAATTCCTGGCTGCACCTCAAACTTGGGGCCAGGTGCTGGCATCCCTGTACTTCTGTTTCCTCAACTATAAACTCAAAGTCATAAATGTCTTCATCCTGGGTTTGGTGGGGAGACCACTATTCCATGAAGTTACATGCCAAAAACACTGAAAGCTGTGCCTGGCACTGTGCATTTCATAGATGCAATTCTTTTTATTATTTGCAGTATTGTTATTTGAGATACCACAGTAGAGTGGAATTGGCACTAAACTGTGACACAGGAGATGACTGACTTTCACTGTACCAGAACAGAGCTTGGAGGGACCAGGGAGTCACTTGCTGGCTCTCATCGTTCCTCACATATAAAAGAGGGAGATAGACCAGTGGGTAACTGGGTGTCCATCCTGCTCTTGGACTTGCATTAATTTTTTTCTGTTATTTAATACTTTATTCAGTATCCAGATTAAGGCAGTCCTGCATTTTATCAACTGCTCTAATTTTAAGCAGACTCGACCTTTAAAAAGCACAGGAGAAATTGGTAGTCAACAAGGCCCCTTTGAAATTGGGTGAAAGTGAGCATATTAACTCAATTACATCCCCTCTGGCACCAGGAGTTCTACAGATGTCTGCCTCAATTTCAGCTTTGGGCACTGGCCAATGTAAATGGCTTTGAGGAATCATCGAATGATCTGAGTGAGGAGCTAATTACCAGATGCTACACTAATTAGTGGTTCAAAAGGTAAAGAGAGAAATGTAAAAGCAAAATATCTCACATAATATATTAACATGTGACCATGGCCAACAGAGAAATTGAACAGAAGCACATTTTTTGAAAGTAATGTTCTCACTGTACCCCATAAATTTGTCCAAATAAAATGATTAATAAAAAAGTAAAAAATGAATAAATAAAAGCTATTTGACTAAGGAAAAAGTGTTCCCAATATTTGGTTGATATCTATATGCTTCCTACGTAGATAAATTATCTTAAATTATAAAAGTCATACAGGTAAAACACTATTTGTTGATAAGTTTTAGATCCAATTATTTCCATGTAGTGAATCTTTTTTTCCCCTCCCTTCTCCACTCCCATTTTCTCTTTCGTTTTTTCTCCCTCCTTGGTTCTCTCCCTCTGTAGCCTTCAGTGAAGACTTATATTATGTCCTAGTGACAGTGTGATTTGTTGCACGAATGGATGAGATGTTGTTCTGGAGTCCTGGCACCTAGACCCTATGGTAGGGCCAGTGAGAGGCTGTGTGAAACTCTGGCTCCAGTGAGAACAGGACTATTGTAGGGATCCCTGGGCAGGGGCTGGTGAGGGTTGGACCAATCCACATGGGGAGGCTGACACAAGGGAACTGAGTGTAGAGAGTATGATGCTCCAAGATGGACAGGTCCCACAAATGAGGATGTGTTCATGGGAACCATCAACCACCTGTGAGCCAGGCTGAGGGGCTCTGCTTTATTCCTGGAGAGGATGGGCTCCCACTGAATTCTTTTTCCTTTTGTCTCATTTTATTTATTTATTTTTTTGGTGAAATAGAATGAAAGTATATAAAACCTATTTTAAGGATGACAATAAAATGAAAACTAATAGACCCAATATCTGGTTCCAGAGCAAAATCTGAGCAGAATATCCGAGAGCCCCTCAACAGCTTCACCAGTTACTTACCCTGAGACTCACTCTAACTTTTGGGTTTGCTTTTCCTTAGCTTTGTAGTTTTCTCACGCATGTATATATCTGTAAGGAAAACATGGCTTGGCCTTTTGTATTATTGAGTCTCATGGAAGTGATATCACGTTCCATGTGTTTCTCTGAGACTCACATTTCCAGCCACCACTATGGATTTAGATTCCTCATGTGGGTGCTATGCCTCAGGTACGCTTGTATTCGTGACTGTATTGAAGGATCATGAGCTGCTTGTCTGTTATGTAGAAGAGTTTGTGGGCATCTGCATTGTTTCCAGTTTTTATTTTACTCAATGTGTTACTGCAAGCTTCATTTATGTTGCTGCCTGTCAGTGTTCAGCTTTATTACATAGAATGTTATTTAATGAAGTGGTTGTTCCAGTGAGATTCTGACAATTCTGCATTCAAGGTGTTTTGAATTATTCAATTTCATTTTGAGCTGTGGAGTGTATGGTGGAAAGATCCTTCTGACTTCAAGATGAGGGTTAAATTGGAGTAAGATGAACTCAGAATCAGGGAGACTAGTGCAAAGGCCGGTGTGGGGACTGAGGCCAGGAGACTTAGGCTTCAGCAGCAGCAGACACAGTGGGAATCCATCTACAAGTCTGTAGTCAGACTTGCAGATGGATTAACTGGATTAAGGAACTGAGGTAGAGACCTGGAGGATTCCGAGGTTTGCCACTGGCAGACACTAGCTGCTGGACTGGGGAGTTCCTGTAGCTGGGGGCCAAATGAGCTGAGAAAGAGGAGGGTATCATTCCCTGGACCCCAAACTCTCCTGGCTGTGTAACTAAGAAAGCACATTAGATATATTTTCTGTAGACATGTACTTCCTTCCCCACACCCCTAACCTATTCCTTGGAACATAGTAGATTTTCAATAAAACAGTTTATATTCTCACATCTTAAGCAATGTTGCCAGGAATGTACAATTTTAGTTCTCAAGTTCCCAAAGAAAAACTGGGGAAATGAGTCTGTGGTATACACATAGCCAACTTGTCATTTACATCTGCAAGTTTTTTCACCTAGAGCCCAACAACTGCTTGTGACTTTATTCTTTCTATGTGATTGATCATCCACAGGATAGCTCTTTCAGAAATGATTTAGGGTAGTTAACTGCATATGTTTTGTTTGGTTGGGACACCTTCTCATGAATTTTTCACCTCTTAGCTTAGATGTGGACTATCTAAAACAGCTTCTAAAATATTTCCCGAAAGCAAACCAGCAACAAGACTTTAGCTTGCATAGAAAAGGGATTCACAGTTCATTTACTAACTGGTATAATTGGTATAGGCAACCTCTGAAGACCAAATCAGAGTGTGAGTTAAATGTGGGCCAGGTGATATTGGCCCATCAGCCAACTCTCATGGTTCCCAGGCCCATGTCTCATTAGGAGGCCCACCACTTTTCCCCACCTTCCCATGCCATCTGGCCCTCCTTCTTCCCATGCATTCCTCCAATCTCCGTGGCCACATCTGGAGAAGGCTCCCTCTTCTGTGTTTATGTAGCTCTCTCTGTTCCCACTTGATGTCAGATTTGCTGTTCTTGGATCCCAGAGTGTCACATCAACTTCCCAGCCGTCCTGACTGCTCCTTCTCTCGGCCTGTTCAGTGGTCCTGCGCTGGCTGCTGTCATTGTTCTAAAATCCACAACTGACTGATCACTCATTGCCAAGCTTAAAAACCACAGGTCTCTCAACTCACCTCCTCTCCACGCACATGCCCAGTGTGAAGTCTGGAATCCTCATCCTGAGAACAAAATCTCTTCAGGGGGAGCCCTGTGCTATCTTCCCTCCCTAACTGCCTGCCACCCTCATCTCCACAAATCCCACATTGCAGCTTCTTCCCGTGTTTCACCTTTTCTTGGCTGTGTTAGGCCTTTCTTTCCCTCTGGACTTTTGTGATACTCTTTCTTTATACCTATTAGAGATGACATCTGATTGATATTCATATCCATTAGTATGATCATAATATATTGAAATCAGTTCTGGGTTGAAATCTTAGCACTGATACTATGTTACTGAAGGACACTGGCAAATTACAGAATTCATCTTGCCTGCAAATTAAATGGGATAATGCCAATACAAGTGCTTAATATTCATTCAATGAATATTTATTGAGCTTCTATTTCCTTCTGGAAACTAGGTTAAGAATACCCATGGAATTTTTACCTCCAAAAGGAATATCCATATAGAAAATAGTATTCTACAAATAAGCCTCACTGTAGTTTTAGAATGTGCAATGAAGAAAAGCATAGCTATAGAGAGACATTAAAAAAGGGTATCCTACTTGGTCTGGGGGAATCAATGAAGGGATATGAGGTAGGGTCAGGAAAACATTAGCCCAAAATTGTAGTTGCTTAAATTCCAAGAAGCATGTTTCTCCCTCGTTTCAGAGTTCAGGCCTAGCATTTCAGTGGGCAGAGCATTTCCCATATAGACACTCAGCAGCCCATGGTCAGGCCTGCTCTCTCATTTCCAAGGTGTGACTTTCCTACTTTCCTGGGTGTCCCCATCTCTTGAAGAAAATGAGGCACAGAGGAGCACAGGGAGCACTGCAGGGCCAGTGAGGAGTGGTGCCATCTTGCTATTCAGTACATCTTGCAGGGCTTGTGGTTAGGCCAATCTGAGCTCCGAGGGAGGCTGGCCATGTCATTCCATATGTGCCAAGTGGGAAGAAGAGGTGGATCTGGTGTATCTAGATCAGTTCACATGCAGATGTTCCTGTGCCTATGGAGTGATCAGAAAGAGGGAAGCTTGGTCCTCCCTAAGCCTTGGCATGGGAGATCCTGGGGACTGGGAAGTATAGAGTTAGACCTGGGTGATTGGCTTCAATTGACTCTGGGGTTGATCCACCCACATCCATCAATCCACATCCAAGGCTTGGAAGTCAGCTTAGAGATGTGTAACCTGGTCTGAAGAGTCAAGTTTTTAAACAAGATTTTTCGTGGGCAGATTTGTGCTTTCACACTACTCCTTTGGTTGCATGGTGAGAAATCCACACAGAGCCACTATGCTGGGTAAAGTCTATAGTGAGGTCAGTGAGAGCAGAAAGCTGCTAGGGCAGGCAGTGGGTGGAGATGGGGAAGCACAAGCCCTACTGGGCCCAGGCTGGTGGGGCAGTTCAACTCTTGTCTATATTGGGTTGGCTACTTCTACTTTCATCTGTCACAAATTAAGCCAGGTGTTAAACATTCCAGTTGCACTCAGATGCAAACCAATGAGCAGCCAGAAGAAAGGCTGTGAAATATGTTTGAAGAGCTCCTCCTGTGGCTAGAGCAAACTTTGAGTAAAGGCAAAACTTTTAGGTGTATACTGACTGTTCTGTTACTATTTGAAAGCCTATACGATAATATTCTCTGAAAAAGAAACTACTTTTACAACAGACTTGGTAATATAATGTACCTCAATGTCCTCCTGGAAAAAAAAATGACATTAGAGCAGTCAGTGTATCCAACAGAAATTTTGCAAATGATTTTCAGTGGAAAATGCTCATTTCACATTTCTTCCCTTGCATCCCGCAGCTTGCTCTCCCAGCTGCCTTACTGTGTTTGACGTGATCCGTCTTAAATTTCTCTTCCTCCAGAAATGCTCCTCTGCTGGCTCTGGAGGGTCAGGCTGGGAAGGCATCCTTGTCCTCAGCTCCAATACCACAAGAAAGAGTAGGCTGGTTGTCTTCTTAGTTGACGCACCACAAGAATGCTGTCTCCCGTGGTAACTGGGTTTATGTACAGGACTATGGCAGGTCCTCTGTCTGGGAAGAAAAGGGATTTTTCCATTTAGGCTTGTCAAAGGCTTTGGAAGCCCCTTCAAAGTGAGCATTTTGGCTCTCAACTCACCTGCACCAACTTGGTTTTAAAATGGTACCAATGTCATTTGTTCTTTTCTTTTGGGCAGATTTGAAATGATAGTCAATATCTTACATGATCTAAACTTGCTGGGACAACAGCAATAGCAATTGTTAAGAATTGAGTAAAACAAGCAAATGTTCTGCACTGAAGCTCTCACTCTTCCTTCCTACTCCTTCTTATTGATTTGTTTCCAGACCTTTGCTATTTTTCTGAATAACTCACTAGTAATAATACCTGAGGTCACTATGATAAGCAGTGACAGATACACTGTAGTTAGCCCCAACCTCCTCTGGTGAAGGCCCTTGTAATGGGGCTCTTGTCCTTTTACTACCTGTGGTTGGTGGCCTCAGGGACTTGGGCTCAGACTAGGTCCTTATGTGAACTGTATAGTCTGTGTCGTGCAAAGGGAATAACACCAGCAGACGGTCTTCTTCGTGAGTCTTTCCTCCTGTCTGCATGGTAAGGGCACACAGGGAACCAGATATCTTCACTGGAAATGGGAGAGGAGCAAGCTGGGCTCCTGGTAAAAGACACAGGCAGGTAGAGGACAGAGTTTCTGTCCAAGTCACCGCCCATCCATGGGTTATCCTTTCAGAGCAGTTAGAGTTATTTAGTGAATCCCTCTACCGGTCCATCTACTTATTTTAAACTTTTATTTTTAATTTAATTTTTGACTTTTCAATTCTGTAGCAGATATTCCTACACAGAGAAAAGTGGAGAAGGGGTTCTGTTCTGGTTCAGATGCAATGTCACATGTGAGACAATGCAATAAGGTTCAAAGGAGGAATGATTGGGTTGTAAGAGTCTTAACCCAATCAGTGATTTAATCCCCTGATAGGCATTAGCTGAGTGATAACTGAAGTGGTAGGGTGTGGCTGGAGGAGGTGGGAATTGGGGCATGGTTTGGGGGTATATATTTTGTATCTGGCAAGTAGAGTTTCTCTCTGCTTCCTGATCTCATGTAAGCTGCTTCCCTCTGCCATACTTTTGCCATGATGTTCAGCCTCACTTCCATCCTTGTGGAATGGAGCCGTCCTTCTACAGACCAAGACCTCTGAAACCATGAGCTCTAAATAAACTATTCCTCCTCTACAGCTATGCTGGTCAGGTCATTTAGTCACAGCAGTGAAGAAGCTGACTAAAACAGGTCCCCAATTCCAAGACTTTCCAAAGTTGAAGAGAGATCTGATGGTGGCTGGGCCCAGGCTCTGCACAGGCTTTTCCTAGCCAGCTCCATCCTATACCACCAGAAGCTGGTGAATGATCCTGGGGTGCCCCAGGCCCAGGGCACACATGTGGCAGCCGCAGGGAGATATTCCCCACACTGTGGGAATATCTAGTGTCCCAGAGCCCAGAGTGTGGTCAGTGCACCTCTTTCTTGTGTGCACAATTTCCATATGTAACTACTGGCCCTTACCTCTGACAGTCCTCTGTCAGAGCTCAAAACTGGCCCTTCCCTCAGAGCTCTGACCCTCCTGCTCCGTCACAATCTTTTCCCTAAGGTACTTGCACATTGTCACAATGATCTCCAGTGCTGAAAGCCTCCAGGTTAGAGATCTCAACCTGTCTGCACCTTATTACAAACACAAGATGAACATGACAATTCGTATCCATGAGATGCACCTTGAATCATTGATCTATCTTTCTTAACACTGATTTCCATTCGTGTGTGTATATATCAACCACTCTTTACTTTAAAAACAAAAATAACACAATTACTGCACCAAGGTGTAATATGCATAATACACATATGGCCAAATGCACCAATTTTAAATGTACATTTGGATGAGTTTTAACAAATCATTATACCTTTGTAAGCCCCACCCCACAGATAAAATATCTACTAGATCCTAAAAGTTCCCTCTGCCCTTCCCTTCCCACATGTTATAATTTAGATCTGGAATGTCCCCAAAAGGTCCATGTGTTAAAAGTGCTTGGTCCCCTGATTGGTTCTATTGGAAAGTGATAGAAACCTCAAGATGTGGAGCCTAGTGCGAGGTCTTCAATTATTGGGAGGATGCCCATGAAGGGCACTCTCAGACATGAACTACTTTCATTCCTGGTCACGAGATGAATAGGTTGCACTGTCATGCAGTCCCCACTGTATTGTGCTGCTTCACCACAAACCTGATAGCAATGGGGCCAATTCGCCAAGTTCTAAAGTCTCTGAAACTGTGAGACTAAATCAACTTATCAACTTATCTTGATAAGTTGATTATCTCAGGTATTTGTTACAGTGACAGGAAGTTGACTAACATATTACTCAATTCCCCATAATTCTAGCATCAGGAAACTGCTGATACGCTTTCTGCTATTGTAGGTTAAATTTTTTCCCCCTACACTTTCAATAAAAATGGATCATCGAGCATGCTGGTGTGTCTGGCCTTCTCCCCCTGTCAGCACGAGTCTTTTGAGATGTATTCATGTTGTGTGTGCTTGTTTTAGTTCACTGAAGCTGCTATGACAAAATATTTTAGACCGGGTTAAAGCAAAAATTTGTTTCTCACATTCCTCAAACATGGAAGTCCAAGATAAAGATGCCAGAAAATTCAGTGTCTGGTGGAGGCCCATTCCTTGTTCCTGTATAGTGCCTTCATGTTGTGTTCTGACGTCAGACAGGCAGGACAATATACAGGGGTCCCTTTTGTAAGGGCACCAATCCTACGACCTAATGACTTCCCAAAGGCCCCATGGCCTCATGTCTCATGGAATTAATGGAATCATGTCTTAATGGAATCACCCTGGGGTTAAGGTTTTAACATATGAATTTTAAGGGGACACAAACATTCAAAACATAACAGGCCCAGGTTTTGTTTTGTTTTGTTTTACTGTAGAGCAGTGTTTTGCTATGTGACCATACTACTGGTCACTTGTTGGTTAGATATTTGTTATTTCATATTTGGAGCTATTGTCAGAAAGGTTGCTGTGATGATTTGTGTGCAAATTTAATGTGACTGCATATTTTAATTTATTTGGAGTAAACACCTAAGAATGGAGTTTCTGGGTTGTGTGGAGTAGTATATTTTGACAAAGTTGTCATGTTTATTTATAAAAAGTTCTTGCTGGAATTATAATTTGATTTTTTAAAAGTGTTCTCTTGGCACTTTAAAAATGTTGGTTCAATGTATTTTTGCTTGCATAATGTCTGACAGAAATCTGTGGAAATTTTTATCTTTGTTCTATGTATGTTATGTGTTTTAAAACTGGCAGATTTGAAGACCCAACTAGAGATCTGAAAAAAAACTTTTGTAAAGAGACAAATAGTAAATATTTTAGGATTCTTGTGCTGTATTGTGAGACACACCACGCTCACCTGTTCAAACCCAAAGAATGGACTCTGAGACATGAGGTACCGAGAAAGTGAAACTTTTTCTGAGGGTCTTCGAAGAGTGGCATCCATTGGTGAGCAGGCACCCCAGAGTGGTTACAACCAGCATCTTATCCCCTAGTGCACAGGGCTCCCCAGTTCCTCACTGACTGAATCCTGCGGATGCACGATCTTCCCAATGATGCCTGGGTTTTACTGTCTCCTGTTGGGATACTTAAAGAAACGCACTTTTAGTTGTCTCCACCTCCCTTTCTTCTCTTGTGGCAGGAAGGTCTTTGGGGGACATCTTGCATGTGCATCTTGGCATGTTGGTTAGGCTGGCCTCTTCCCCCCACCTCCTGTTTGTCAGGGGCCTGTGAATCTGTCACAATCAAGTGTTAACTGTTAGTAACCACTGTGTCCTATGTCTCCTCTGATGTTTTTCTTACATCCACAGTAATTTTACACTTAAAGCTAAATACTGAATTTTTTTAAAATGGACTACACTGGACTTTGTATTTCTCACACATAGGATCTGTGTTGAAACTATGCAATCATGTGATGATAACAGAGGAGCAGTTGTAAATATTATATAATTGAATGCCACAGAGCTCTGTTCCATAGAACTGGGTTTATAAAAACAGGTGACCATGAGACTGCAACAAGAGGCATGGATGTATCTGCACTTGTTCTTTTTTAATGAGTACGAATAAAAAGAGTGAAGAAACTGTCTGTGACCAATAACACGAATCTAATATTCGTATTACTATATTCCCAGACATTGAGGGAAAAGGTGAGATTAAAACTGATTAAAGAAATAAAGACTGAAACCTTCCCAAATTTGACAAAGATCATAAACCTAAAGATTCTTCTTGAATCTCACTTCTCACTGATAGAATTTCAAACAGAACCCCCCCCCCCCCAAACAAAAAACAAAAAAAAAAAAAAAACCCACCCTGGAGTTCTGAAAACTAAAAACAAAGAAAAAAAATCTTGAAAATTGCCAAAAAGAGAGTCAATGTTACTCAGCTGACAGTTGATATTTTATATGAAACCATAGAGTCCAGAGGAAATGGCCTCATACTTTTCAATTGCTGAATGAAGAGTCAAAACTATGAATTCAATACTTGATAAAAATATATTGCAGGCATCAAAAATGAAAAAAGGACATTATTAAGATAAAGGAGAATAAGACAAACTAAGCTAGAAGACCTGTTCTTAAACAATAGCTAAGGGAAATTATTTTTTTATTTTTACAGATTTGCATTTTGATTCATTGTACACAAATGGGGTACAACTTTTCGTTTCTATGATTGTATATGATGTAGATTCATACAATTCATTTAATCATACAGGTACATAGGGTAATGAGGTCTGTCTCATTCCACCATCTTTCATACCCCCGCCCCCTCCTCCCACTCATTTCCCTCTACGTAATCTAAAGTTTCTCCATTCTTCTCTCACCCCCCAGTCCCCCACCCCCATTATGTATTGTCATCCACTTATCAGGGAAAACATTTGACCTTTGTTTTTTTGGGATTCGTTTATTTCACTTAGCATGATATTCTCCAATCCCATCCATTTATCTGCAAATACCATAACATTATTATTATTCTTTATGGGTGAATAATATTTATTGTGTAGATATATCATAGTTTCTTTATCCATTCATCTGTTGAAGGGCATCTAGGTTGATTTCACAATAGTGTCTGCATTACTGTAAAATGCTAATTTTAAGTCCTTTTGTTATAAACTGAGGAGTAGGATAACTGGGTCAAAGGGTGAGTCCATTCCAAGTTTTCTGAGAAATCTCCACACTGCTTTCCAGAGTGGCTGCACCAATTTGCAACTCCACCAGCGATGGACAAGTGTGCCTTTTTCCCCACATCCATGCCAACACCTATTATTGCTTGTGTTCTTGCTAATAGCCATTCTAATTGGAGTAAGAGGAAATCTTAAAGTTGTTTTAATTTGCATTTCTCTAATTACTAGAGGTGTCAAACACTTTTTCATATATTTATTAAGCACATGTCTATCTTCTTCTGTAAAGTGTCCAGTTCCTTGGCCCATTTATTGATTGGGTTCTTTGTATTTTTGGTGTAAAGTTTTGTAAATTCTTTATAAATTTTGGAGATTAGTGCTCTATCTGAAGTGCGTGTGGAAGATTTTCTCACACTCTGTAGGCTCTCTTTTCACATTATTGATTGTATCCTTTGCTGAGAAAAAGCTTTTTAGTTTGAATCCATCCCATTTATTGATTCCTGCTTTGATTTCTTGTGCTTTGGTAGCCTTTTGTTAAGGAAGTCTTGTTCTAAGCCAACATCATGAGGATTTAGGCCTACTTTTTCTTCTATTTGGTGCAGGGTCTGTGGTCTACTTCCTAGGTCCTTGATCCATTTCGAGTTGAGTTTTGTGCAGGGTGAGAGATAAGAGTTTTAATTTCATTTTATTACATATGGATTTCCAGTTTTGCCAGCACCATTTGTTGAAGAGGCTATCTTTTCTCCCTTGCATTTTTGACTCCTTTGTCCGTATGAGATAACTGTATTTTTGGAGGTTTGTCTCTGTGTCTTCTATTCTGTATCATTAGTCTGCCTGTCTATTTTGGTGCCAATATCATGCCTTTTTTGTTACTATTGTTCTGTAGTAGAGTTTAAGGTCTGTTATTGTGATACTTCCTGCTTTACTCTAAACAGAAAGCAAATGCTATAAGAAGACCTGAATTTCATAGAAAGTATTATTAAATGGTTAAAATATATATAATATTAATACATTTGACTATAATAATAGAAGAGACTTCTCATGGATTTCTTAAATCATATTTGATAATGGAAACAAACATTGTAACACTAGCTGATATCATACTTAAAGTACACACAAAGGGAATTCAATGTAGATAAATCAGTCCCAATGATGTGAAACACCTGGGAACACTGGTAGGGGAGAGCCTGAGAGATACCTGCAGAGGAAGTAAAACCAAGACTGGGGGAACACCCAAAGTGGAATTCTGAATCTGAGATATCAAGGGCAGGGGCTGTTGATGGACATTCCCCAGCACCCTGACTTCATGGACACAGTGTGACACAGGGAAAAAACAAAATTAAAGATTAGAGATTGGACAGATTTAACAGCCCAGATCATAAACCTCTGCCATGGAAAAAGGAGATAGTCAAGAAATGGGAGAAAAGTAGTCATGTCAGCACATGTCTCACTGTGATTCAGAGCATTTCTAGAACACAGATATTTTATATGTGTGACAATTTTGGCAGATATTTCAACTGATATTTAGACCTTTACTAGCACCTTAAGATTTACAGTAATGAAAAGTCCATAGTATAATGGATGTGGGAGTGTTTTCAGAGAGAGTTCAAAACTGAAATTCTGCAGCATTGGAAAAATTCATACTGGGGAAAAACCCCACTCATAGCAAGACCTTCCAGAGTCTTCAGAATTCCCACCTTCCCCAGTATCAGAACAATCTTAATGAAGGGAATTTCATGAATGTGGAGGCTTTGTGAAACTATTCAGATGCAACTAAAAACTCATTTGGCATCAGAGAATCGACAATGGGCAGAAACCCTTCGAAAGAAAGGAATCTGAGAGCACTTTTACGTGTAGCTGCCATGGTGTCAACCATGAGCAAATTCACACCAGGGGGAAGCCCAACAGATGTGAGAGTGTGGGTGTTTTTAGTTCTCCTGAGTTCTGATTCAGTATCATAGCACCCAAGAAATTGAAAGAATGTAGTGTGCAAAGCCTGCTAGAGATGGATGTTTCCTCAGCACCAGAGTCCATGATGGAGAAAGTTCTGCAGATGTAATGAATATTGTCAAATGCTCCACTGTGACTCCTGCTTTACAGTATGTAGAGAACACACACGTGAATTGTCACATTAAGGACAATTTATGAATGCCAGGAATGTGGGAAAGCATTTCCTCACCTACTTCCCTTGCGTTCTTCCCCTACCCTTGCGTTCGCTCATTTTAGGACCTTACTTCTCTTGGGCTGTCACTCCTCATGGCCTGAAACCTTTGTCTCACTCTTCACAAGTTCCCTCATGTTCTAAGCTCTCATCAAAAACTCTTCAGAACAATCAGAGTTGGCACTGTCTTCTGGCCTTGTCTGTATTGATGTTCTTCTTGTCCTGCATTGAGTAATTATGACTTTCCCTATTCCTTTCAAGTTCTCACATTAAGGACAATGTGTGATTACACCTATCATTCCCTGGAAAGGAAATGTGTTATGGTTTGGATACGAGGTATCTCCCAAAATCTCACAGGTGAGACAATATAAGAAGGTTCAGAGGAGAAATGATTGGGCTTTGAGGGTTTCAACCTAATCAGTGAATTAAATCCTAATTGGATTAACTGAGTGATTAACTGGAGGCAGGTAGGGTGTGACTGGAGGAGGTTGGAATTGGGGCATGGTTTGGGGGTATATATATTTGTATCTAGTGAATGGAGTCTCTCTGTGCTTCCTGATCACCATGATGTGAGATTCTTCCCTCTACCACCCTGTCCCGCCATGGTGTTCAGCCTCACCTTGAGCCCAGAGGAAGGGAGACAGCCTTCTATGAGCTAAGACCTCTGAAACTGTGAGCACTCAAATAGACCTTTCCTCTTTTACAGTTGTGCTGGTTGGTCATTTAGTCACAACAGCGAAAAAGCCTTCTAAAACAAAATGGCAACGTTTGCCATTTATTGTCTACTCTGGACCTATCCTTTCAGTCTGCCTTACCTCTCTGGTTACTGGAGTTGAAACAATTTGCAGATCATTGATGTGACAATGTCACAGGCCATTGTAATTAGAGAGGTCAGTGATAGAAGTTCATTAGAGAAAGTGTCCTATGATTGCCTTCAAGATTGAACATGAGCCATTCATGGGCCAGGTACAAGGCACACTGTTGGAAACCTGAGTCTTTGTCATTTGTTATTGCTCTGATAATTTATTACCCATTATATGAATGTCCCGGGTGCCTATGCAATATGCCAAGGAAGTATTCAATAAAAAGAATGTGAAGTGATGAGTGAGCTTGGATAATAACAATGCAAAATCATTATTCATTTTGTCTTCACATTGGGAAGCGCCACAGAGAAAGGAAGAGAAACCCAGCTCTGACTTGCTCAGAGTGGCTGTTCCTGCTTCACTTCCTAAATGGCTTTCTAACATGTTTACATCTTCCAGATTCTTTGATGAGGAAATCTGAATTTGGGATTGGTGACATTTCTAAAATACTTTGATGAGGACTTACTTTTGTCACACCAGAAAGTATTTTCAGAGTCCTATTCCTACCAGATGTTGTGATCCCACAAGAGGAACTGCTTTTCCACCAGGACAGCAGCTTCTCAGAGTCCCCACATCGGAACAAGACAGTAACAGGAACAACCACTTAAAAATGCATCAGGTGGGGAGAGAGGCCCAAGAAAACTGTGTACGCACTGTTACTATAACACCATAGTGTTATGTCTGTAAGGTGGGGCTCCGTTGATGGTTCTTGAAAATATGATTTGGTCAGATTTATGGGTATATACTCAATATTTAGTGAAATTCATACTTTTATGTGTATTTGGATAATTTTTGGCAAATGAATACAGTTGTATAATCAAAGCTTGGAAGATTTACATTACCCAGAATACTTCCTTCAGCACAGAGATGAAATTTAAATGCTTCCAGTTTAGATTGGTGAGATGTTGGGTAGATGTTCATTCCTCCATAATGTTTGTGCAATACATAAAATCCAGGGAAAGTGAAAGGAAGCATAAACTCATGACCCTTAGCTGTTGTCAAAGATTCCAGAATGTGCAAAAGATCCTCACTCCAATCTCTGGGGTATCTCACAGGGTTTTGTTTTTTGGTTTGCCTCATTACTGAAATGTTAAAGCCAGCTACCATAGCACATATGTTGGACACTAAAACAAACAAACGAATGGATAATGGGCCATTCTTTTTAATGCTGGGAATGACAACTTTTGTCTTTGAGTTTGATGCTAAATAGATACTCAGGAATTTTTGATGAAGGACCTATACAGTTTATGGAAAATACATAAAATTCACATGGAAAACTAAGTTTATACATAACTTAACAGAATGGAATAGGTAAAGAGGAGGGTTTGTTTGCTTACAAATGTGAATGACTCAAGGTGGTCCCATCCTGTACTGGGCTGCTGGCAGCTTCTCCACCTCATGGTGCTGCTTTGCTTGCTGTGGCTGAAAATTTCCTGGGGTGACAGAAGGCCTCTGAATCCTGAAGGCTTCAGAGTTCATGTTCACAACTGAGGAAGGAGAGGGACACTGTCTTCCCCATTAATGGACCCTGTTGGAGCCCAGGGGGTAACATGGGTTCTCTAACTGGCAGTTCCCCTAGGTGCACATCTCCCATTCCAAAATTATGTGGAGAAGAGGGAGAAAATTTCCAAAAATGGAGGTCTGCCATTCAAACCAATTAGTAAGAGATGTTCAATACTTCCTTTGTGCTCTGTGCTGTCACAGAACCCTGTTCTGGCCCATAGATCTAGCCGTATAAAGTGGAATGTCCTAGGCATTGGCAGGGACGTTGTGCAAAAGAACTGAGATGGTGGTGGGAGCCCTTGGACAGCTTGCATGTTCCCAGCAGATGGGAGTGGTCTATTGCCAAGCACAGATCTGAGATATTTTATATTTCTCCTAATTTCTCTGTTGACATATTTTCAAGACTGAAGTGATTGCTGTTGTTGCTATGAAGAGCCAAACATGGAAAAGTATAGTGAATAAAACAGAATAAACATCCAAATATGTACACCAACCAGAATTTGCTCTGTGACATTGGAAAAGTAGTGGATTTTCAATGACAGTCTTTATGGTTAAAATGGGAACAGCACTTCTGTGTTGAACATGAATGCATATATAGATAGAGAAATGCTGTGTTTTAAAATAAAATTTTTATTTGGAATAGATTTAGATTTATAGACAAAAATGTGAAGATAGTACATGAATTCCTATATACCCATTTACCATCTTATTAACACCTTACCTTAGTATGGTACCTTTGTTACAATTAATGAGCCAATATCAAAATGTTATTATTAACTCAAGTCATCCATACTTTATCTGGATTTCGTTAATGTTTACCTACTGTTATTTTCTGATCCAAGATCCCATTGAGAATACCACCTGACACTTAGTCATTGTCTCTTTAGGCTCCTCATGTCTGTGATTGTTTCTAAGACTTCTGTTGTTTTTGATGATCCTGACAGTTTTAAGGAAGATGAGTCAGGTATTTTGTAGAATGTCCTTTAATTCAGATTTGTCTGATGTGTTTGTTATGCATAGAAGACTGAAGTTATGAGCTTTTGGGAGGAAAGAAAGCCTATAGAGGTAAGAGCCTTCTCCTCACATCATATTCACGTGTGTACTATTAGCATTACTTTCCACTAGTAATGTTGACCTAGATCCCCTGACTGAGGTTTTGTCAGTCAGGTATCTCCATTGTAAAACTGCTCCTTTTTCCCGCTTTCCATCCTGTGCTCTTTGGATAGAAGACATGGTGAGTAATCAGCAGCTAAGCAAGGTTTGCTTCATCTTTGAGGGCAGAGATTAACATGAGTTATTTTGGAGTGCTTCTACATGGACAGGTGTCTCTTCCTTCCCATTTATTTACTCAGTCCTTTATTTTTATCAGTATGGACTCATGTTTATTTTATATTTTATATTGTCATCCAATATTACTTTATTTTGTTTCTCAAATTGCTTCAAGTTTGTCCATTGGGAGCTTTTTTGGTTGATTTCTGTGCTCTTGTAACATGCCCCCATCATTTTTCTATTTTATTTTCATTTGAACACTTCTTAACTTTTTGGCACTATACAATGCTTCAGAATCATCTTGTATGTTTTCTCTCTCAATTCATAGAACCAGCTACATCTCTGAGGATTCCTGGTCCTCTTATTAGAGAATGTGTCAGAAAGCAGGATTTGGGTACCAGGGGAGCATGTTGGTGCTGAGATGTCATTGCTTCTAGGCTCTCTTACCTAACAGTAAGGGACTTGTGTGTACACTTCCTTGTGTGTGTGTGTGTGTGTGTGTGTGTGTGTGTGTGTACCTGTTTGAAGCTAAATCTGCATCGAGTTAAGCATGAGTTGACCTGATGACTCCAACTCTATGCCATTGCCATGTGGATCATCCTGGCCTCCTTCTCTTGCTTGGCTATAAACCCTCTCTTCCAACAGTGAGAAACCTGCCTCCCACCATCTGCCATCCACTTGCTCAGTTGCTCTTTTCCAGTGTGTATGTACAGTGGTTTTAGAATTGTGATTTCAATTTAATTTTAAATCTAACCAAGATTTTCTGCCTCACTTAAGTGTTTTTGTGCCTGTCTTACATTTCTCACTGTAAACCCACATATCAGGATCTGTGCCTGATCATTCTCTGTTCCCATAGGGCCATCCTAGAAGAAAGCATTATGCCTGTGTGGGGGATAAATGTGTGCAACCCAAGATCTCTGTTAATAAGAAAGCCTGTGATTATGTGTCTGAGCATGAGTGGGAGGGGCTGGGTGAATAAGGTGTTTCTAGACTAAAGCATTATAGGAAATTACCAAGATGGGATCTGTCTGGGGCATGTGTCATTTCTACATACAAGATGACGAGGCTCTAACTCGACAGCCTTAATTAGCACTGATTGCTAACATAGAAAGTAGCAAACTTTCCTGGGTTCATGGGGCAAAGCAAAGCAGAATAGTGAAGTCATCACTGGGGTGAGGGAAAAGTCATTATAAAATTCATGGTCCTTTAGTGGAAACCACTTTCTAAGAGTTTGTGTATAGAATATGGATAGCAGTTTTTCTTTTTTCCTGTATCTACGAAATGTTTCCAAAGAATGACATATTATATCTATCATATAATGTAAATATGTTCTTAAAGGATATTTCACTCATCTATTTAGTCTACCTTTAAAGTATATAAGCTAATTTCCATTATTTAGCATCAGTGACTAGGGAAACAAGAAAGCAAACCAAGAACAAAACAACAAAAAATTAGCCCCAAACCAATGTGCTTCATGTTACAAAGTTAGAGAAGTGATCTTTTTTGTTATCAATTTTAAGATTATATGGCAGAAGCTAAATTTTAACTAAGGAAAAGGAAGAGGTTGTATTACTTTTGAGTATTCCACACATAAATGGATGGGAAGAGCTCAATTGCCCTTTGGACATGGTATCACCATGATGCAGACTCTGAGTTTCTTAAGCTTGAGATGTTCCTGTGTTGCTGGTACTGTGATTGAGTTTATGAAACTATTTTTGCAGTGGCAATGTGTTCAAAACCTGAGAAACTGTTATTATCATTGCAAACCACACATGATATTCCAGGCCTGAAATATGATAGTATAAAAAATGGAAAACAAGAACTGGGGATGTGGCTCAGTGGTAGAGCACTTGCCTAGTGTGTATGAAGCCCTGGATTCTATCCCTAAACTGAAGTATATCCGTGTGTGTGTGTGTGTGTGTGTGTGTGTGTTCTGAAAAAAAATACATATAATATATATATTTAAAACAAGTGGGTACCTATACTTTAGCAACATTTGACTTACATATCACAAAACTGAGCACATGAATCATATGTGTGTGAACTGAAGAAGAGAAATGGTATATGAATAGGAGCATTGGGCAGTGTGACTGGAAGCCTCCCATATGTAGATAGCTCAAGTGGATTCTGTCCAAGCTGAGCAAATAAACAATGCCATGGAGGATTATAGCAAAAATATAAATGCTCTGCTCTTATATAAATGCTCCTTTTGATAAGTTTGACAAATAAAATGTGGAACAGCTATCAAATTAAGACACAGAACATTTCTATCCACTCAAAAATTTTCCTTGTACCTTTGTTTACCAATCAACCAACTTATTCCCACTGCAGAAAACTAGATTGTAATCTTTTACTACTCATTAGCCTGGATATTTCAAATTTCATAAGAAACTACTTATGCCTTGTGGAGTCTTCCATGTATGACTGTCAGGAAATGATGCTCCTGGAGTGCTTTTCAGGTTTTGACCTGCTCAAGAATTTTGAGCAAAAACTCGTGGAACCTGGGTTGAAGGATGATTGATGAGAACCATGCATGTTAGTGAATTATCCCACGTAGATATAGAAGAAACTTCGCATTTTTCACTGAGCCTAGTGTTTTAGAGATTTGCCCATGTGTGTGCAAGTATAAGTAATTATTTTCTTCTTACTGCTGAGTAGCATTGCATTGTTATACATGCATAGGAAACTAACTGCTAATCCACTTACTTGTTTATAGACATTAAGGATTGTCTCCACTTTTTTCACCTAAAGATGTGAGCTCTTTGAAGAGCTATGTGATAAGGTTTCAATATATGTAAGTATTTGTGTTTGTATGTGTGAGTTTGTGTGTGTGACCATGTGTGTGTGACCATGCATATGTGTGCAGTAAGAGAAGAAGTTTGGAGCTTTTCCTAGAAAAATTTTATGGTGATCTATTCTTGGAAATTTCTTTCTATTGCTTCTTGATATTTGGGGACACACTTTTATTTTAATGCTAATAGATTGTTCTTTCATATCCCAATGGATTTAAACAAAGCATATTTAGCATGCATGCCTAAGAGTCAGATAAAACTTTAAAAGGAAAAGGAGACATTAATATATATCTAGCTGTGGTATGGGAAAGGGAAACTTGAGGATTTTATCAGTCAACACCTTCTTATGATCTATGCAGTCATGGTGTATCTTCTGTTCTGTCCTTTCCTCTTTTGAATGCTTGTGGTGAAGATCTGCGTGCAAGACTTTCTGAGGGCATCTTTGCCATTTTGCTTGGGTAAATAGCCAAGAGTGGAATTGCTATGTCACATGGTAATTGTGTCTAACTTTGTTAAACCAAAGGGTGGTACTGTTTTAGGTTCCTACCATATCCTCACCAACACTGAGTTCCTTGAATTTTAGCCACTGTAGAAGATGCATAGTGACATTTGTGTTTTTCTGACCATCAGTGATTATTTAGATGTTATTACTTTTGTCACTGACAATTTTGGGTCAGAGACATTTTATTGACACTCTTCCTAACACTGATCTGTTGGTGACTAACTCTTGACAATGTGCCTTTTTCAAGCAAATGTTAGACACAACAACCCCCAACAGGTATGTGATAGAGAATTAGCTACTATTGTTTTTTTCTTTTGCCAATTCACACTTTCATTAATCACTTAGTCATCGATGAGCTATTTTTAGGACACATTAGATGACTCTTCTCTCGAAACATTGACATTTCCCTACTAAATATTTGGCTGTTACCAACTAGCCATGATGTTAGGTCTTGCTTTTTGCTTCCTCGTTTCCATTTCTAGTCCATGGAACTAAAGCTAACTCAATTCAAGGATTGTGAGGTGAAACACATTGTTGGCCACACACACACTGACATTCCACAGCCGTGAGATGGACATCGTGCTCCTTTGTCTACCAACAACACAGGGCACCGAATTCAAAGACCCTGTTGATTGATCTGTTATCCACAACTATGTTTCAGGAACAGTCATGAGAGGAGTGAATTTTCTGACATGGTTCAAAGGCAGTTTGTCTGGTTGTGGAGCAGAAAATGCTTCAGAAAGAATGCTATCTTCTAACCACAAGCTAAGGGTGATGAGACACCCACTGCCTTCCAGCAATGCCACAAGTTGATGTTCAAGCTGTGGGAAAGGATCAAAAGGACTCCAGCATCCCAGGATGGTGACCTGGCGGTGTCATTGACCTGGCGATGTCATCTGCTGTGCTGCCACTACCAAGGCGACGAAAACATACACAAAAACCTCCTTTTGTGGCTCCCCACACAAATCATTCACTGGAACTGGTGGAAGAGATTAGTGAGTGCCCTGGGCAGGAGATTAATGAGATTTATTTCATCAGCAAGGTAGGGCTGGGCTGCAGAAACGCTCCTTAGGGGATTTCCAAGTGGAGTGGAGAGCAAATGTATAATGCCTCCTCCACCTTTCGGTGTGATATCACCTGTGAGTAAGAGAAAGCAAACTAAGGTCCTAAGGGCAAGTCCATGAGGATTCTGGGGAAAACATTTCTACAAAGTAGAGAAGCACTTTACCCACGGTGTGGAATCCTCCAGCAAGAATGCTGACTTGGAGATTTCTTACACCACAAGATCATGTCCTGAACTTAGCCAGGGGAAAGTTGAGGTCCAGACCTGGTGACTGCTCTAGGGCATGGATACCCTGGAACAGTGGTTCCCAGTTGCTGAATGACCACACTTTTACTTTTCCCAAGATCATCCTGCTTATGATTTTAATTTTTATAAGCTGGTGATAATTCCATCTGCTCAGACATACTGGATGTGTTACTGGATCATTCTCTACCCCACACATGCCTAGTGCAAAATTCAAAATATGGCCATTTATCTGACTTCCACTATTGCCCTGGCCTCTCTACCTGTTTTGAGGAAAATCAGGGTCATCAGCATCTGTGTATCATTCCAGAAATGTTCCATGTGTTTTCATTTACACATGCCTTCTGGACCAAGAATCTATATAACAAAATATGCAAATAATAAAGGTGGTGGGGTATGTCTTACTTTTTCTACTTCAAATATCATAGGAATGAGCATACATTCATAGACATTAAGTGGTGGCATTCTGTTTAGGGGCTTCATAGAATTCTTCTCTATAAACCAATTGTAAGCTAGTCATGGCACTACACAACTGTAATCCCAGCAACTTGACAGCTGAGGCAGGAACTTGAAAGGCAGGAGGTTTGAGAGTTCAAGGTCAACCTCAGCAACTTAGTGAGACCCTATGTCTCAAAATAAAAAGGTCTGGGGATGTGATGCAGTTGTAAATTGACCCTAGGTTCAATCCTCAATACCCCCCAAAAAAGAAAAAGTAAAAAAGTAATTGATTAATTGATTTAATTATTTTCTTTTGATGGGCATTCAGGTTATTTCCTGTATTTTTGAGGTTATTTCCTATTCAGGTTATTTCCTATATTTCCTATATTATGAAAAGGTAATTATTATATAAAACAATGTACCTATACAGCTTTTCACATGTGGTACTACATGTGTGGGACAAATTTTTTGAAATAAAATTTCTGGTCAAATGATACATGCATTTTTAAATTTATAAACCAGTAATATTTCATTATTGTTTCAATTTTCATTCTCTTATAATGTTGTTTGAGCATCTTCATAGGTTTTCTCCTTTATTGAAAGTTTGATTGTTAAGTTTACTGGACCCTGACTATTCATTTTTTCGTTGAAGTCCAATAAGTTTGTTGATAGATTGATGGGTATTGTTTGTCCTGTGTGAATTTTGAAATATCCATTTAATGTCTACATTCATCACATTTTATGTCCAGAAAATTTTCTTGAATTATATATTCAATTTTTTCACTCTGCCCTATATAGTTCACATCTACAAATATACTAATTGAATATTTTTGAACTCCTTCATTTTCCTTATCTTACTTTTTATCTTTAATTGTTTTGACTCCTTGTTCACTTCCATTTATTTTTTCCTAAATCAGAGTGTTTATTCTAGAGAATAAACAAAGGCAAAACAATTAGTTCATTTATTTGTTTTTTGGTGAGGTGTGATTATATTCAATTCAGCGATGGCAATTTAAATCATCTTATTATTTGAGTTATACAAATTTATGGGGTAAAGAATGCAATTTGATACATGTATAGTGTGTAATTATCAAATCAGGGAAATTAACATTTCCATCTCTTTAAGCTTAAAAAAACTTTCGGTGAACATGTAATAATTGTATCTAGTATGTATTGGTCCAATCAGGAAAATTAATATTTCCATTTCTTTGTATAGAAGGAAAAATATCACATATTTTGGCTCATATGTGGATATTTTAAAAAAAACCTATCAGGATTGTATAATAGCATGCTAACCAGCTTTTTGTCACTGCAATAAAATGCCCGACAAAAACAAATTAGAGGAGGAAAGATTTATTTTGGCTTAAGGTTTCAGAAGATTTAGTCCATTGTTGGCCACTTGTTATGGTTTGGATGTGAGATGTCCCCCAAAAGCTCATGTGTGAGACAATTCAGGTTTAGAGAACAAATTATTGGGTTATGCGAGTCTTAACCCAATCAGTGAATTAATTCCCTGATGGGATTAACTGAGTGGTAACTCAGTACCACTGAGTGTGTCTGAGTGTGACTGGAGGAGGTGGATCACTAGGGCATGCCTTTGGGATATATATTTTGTATCTGGTGAGTGGAGTCTCCCTCTGCTGCCTGATCATCAAGTGAGCCGTTTCCCTCTGCCCCACTCTTCCACCAAGATGTCCTGCCTTACCTTGAACTGTGAGGAATGCAGTCAACTATCTATGGACAGAGACCTCTGCAACTGTGAGCTCCCAAATAAACTTTTCCTACTCTAAATTGCTCTCAGGTCTTAGTCACAGCAGTGGAAAAAACTGACTAAAACAGCAGCTCTATTGCTGTGAGTCTCAGGTGAGGCAGAACTTCATGGTAGAAGAGTTGTAGCAGAGGAAAATGGCTCAGCTCATGGCAAGTAAGAGAGAGAAAGAGAGAAAGAGAGAGGGAGAGAGAGAGAGAGAGAGGTGGGGGAGGGAGGGAGAAAGAAAGAGGAGAGAGAGGAAAGAAGATGGGAGAAGGTAGCCACTTTGAGAGCACATTCCCAGTTACCTACTTTCTCCAACTAGATCTCACCTCCTAGTAGTCTCTCCAGTTATCAATGGATTAATTTGGCAAATGGATTAATCAATATACTCACACATAAAATGAATTAATTCATAGCTGAGATCACATACTTCATGATCCAATCATTTCCTTAAAGTCCTTTTGAATCTTACTCATTGGGGATCATGCTCTTAACACATGAGCATTTGGAAGATATTCCAGATGCAAACTAGAGCAAATAGTGATTACTAGAGTCTGAGAAAGGCGGAGAAGGGGATATAGGAGGTAAGATAATAAGTACCCAAAACACAGATAAAAGTAATAAGTTCTAGTGTTCTATAGAACAGTGAGGAGGACCCTAGTTCATAATTACCTATTATATATACTTTATGAGTGACTAAAAGAGAGATACTTGAAAGTGCCAAACACATCTCATTTAATTTTACCTGCATTTCTCAAGACACAGAGAAATGGCCCTTTTAAAAGTTCACTTTTTTCCTTTTTGCTGAATTCCTTGAAAATAGATATCTTTGCCCCATTTTTTTATGAGGATCTATTGAGATCTTAAGTTTCTACTTTGAACTCTTAGATATTTTTATTAATATTTTTTAGTCCTTGGTGAATATGTTTGCTCATGCTTCAATTTACACTCTGGAAAGATTTTCCTAGCATGTGCTTTTTAAATCTGCCAACTATCTATCCTTTGTGGCTCTTTTGTCCTTTCCTGTAGAATCTGCACATATCATGTGCTTTATTGCCTCCAGAAGGTTGCTGTGCACTGATTGAAGTGAATTCTTCCTGGATTTGTTTGTTGATGACCAATGACAGATGCTTAGGCATCCTCTGCTGGCTGAAGGTTTGGGCAGGTTTGTATTTGTGTGTGTGTCTCTATGTGTTTGTGTATGTGTGTGTATGTGTATGCATGTGCCTGTGTTTCTGTGTTTGTTCACCCCTAGCCTCCTAAGGTACCTGAATGGTTCAGGAAAAATCTAGTGCACTTACCCTAGTTCAATTACTTTGTGAATTATTGGTTTTGCTGCATGAAACATTCCACTAATTTGGAAAAGTGTGTTCTATGATTTATTTGGAGAACCATATTAATGATTCATTTTGTGTTCTGTTGAGTCTTTCACTGACCTCACGATGCCCAGACTGCATCATCCTAAATATCTATTTGATGATTTCTACATTTGGCACTGCTTCCTCAAATATTCAGTTTTGAGGCCACCATAGGTAGCATGGACTGATTGTAGTGCTCATGAACTGACCTCAAAGGCTTTGAAAGGGAATAGTTGAGTAATTAGTGTAATTATGATTATTCCAGAATATTCAAGTGAGACAATATTCTAATCTTTTCTTCCAAAATAACAAAAGAGGGAAAACCCCATAATTTAAACATGTCTTTTGAAAATATATATTCTTAGAAACATATATTCTAGGAATTATTTTTAAACAATTGAGTACATCTTACATATGAATAGTTCTCTGATTTATCTGAAAGTTTTCTTATTTTTCTCCCCTAGGTTCAGAGTACAGAAATATAGTGTTTGTCAATTGTCATGATATATCTACAATGTTTGTATTCAAAGTTTAAAAAGTTGCTTTTCTGAACATGAAACTAGACATTACTTGTGGGAGTTTTTTCACGGCCATGGAAATTACACTCAGGGGACCCATGAGGTTAGTATTATATTGGAGCAGATGATTGCCTAAGATTTGCAGCTGTGGGGACAAAGCTCATGTCAGACCACTAAATTGTATAACTTCATCATAAACCCCCTGCAGGAAGTCTGGGAGCCAAAGTGGGATTCCTGAAATTTATGAGCAGAAACCTGTGCACTTCACAAGAGAACTTAAAACAGGTGGAGCAAAATCAGAACCTCACGGCTCACGGAGTCTGCTTACCAACACAGACACAGCTGTTCCAGATGCTCATGGTTCTGATGGACGGTGCACAGGTGGCTCTGTTCTCATGGCTTTTTACAACAATGGAACATGGTTGGTGTTCTGATGACAGTTTCTGCTACATTCATCAACTTTTAAAATATGGTAACAGAGGAAATACTGCTATTTGTGTGCAAAAATAAATTGTCTGGAATCAAATGTTAGTATTTTTCAGGGAAGGTCTCAGAGAATGCATTCATTAAAATAATGGGTTGAAATTTCCTATTTTGATCAGAATGAGTTAAATGAAGTAGGGCCAGCCTTCTAAAGTCTCTCCTAAAGATGACCTCACTGTGTTCTCTCATAAGGCACATGGGTACAATTTGCATGATCACGTTAGCTCTTACTGGGCTTAGATTTATTGACAAACATATACCTTGTTTCTTTGGTCTTAGGTCTGTAGTTCACCCAATTATAAGAAATAACAGATTTTAAAAGATATAATTTAAACATAGTGCTCAAAAAATGTGTTAGTTAAATTTTATAGAAGTAAACTCAGTTTCATTAATTTATTGATTTATGAATTTGATAATTGTTTGCTAAGTTCTCCACAGAGAACACAAGCATAGGATGCTTAAAGTTTACAAAGCTTGTACTGTAGCATTCTCATTTGTCCCTATAAGGCAGACAGGCAGGTGCTACAAACATTACATGCTGCAGAGACTATGCAGAGAGGGTGGGACGTGTCCAATGCCATATCCAGGGTAAGGAGAGGGGCTGGAATGCAGACTGAGATTTCTGGGAGTAAAACATCTATTTTTCTCCTGTACCCTGTGATTCCCAGAACTATGCTAGAGCCACAATAAATGTGAAAAGGAAATATGAGCAGTCCCTTACTTAGACTTGGAGGGTCTTGCTAACCAGTTGAAAAGAGGAGCATATTGGTTAGGAAACAATCCAATGGATAGTATAATTCAGTGGATGCAACTGGGAGCTTTTGAATTGGAGCCATGAGTTCAAGCAGAAGTGGCTTTCTAGTCTCCCTCTTAGTAGAATGTCGGCATGGTCTTGCCTTGTGGACCCAAAAGTTGACTGCTGTGTCACCTTGTTGGAGCTACTTACCAGTGAGAAAGCTCATTAAATAGAGAAAATAATTCCTATCTCAAAGTGATGAATATGAAAGGAAGACATTCTTATAAAAGATCTGTGGCCTGTCTGGTACAGCATTTCCTATAAACAGAGAACAGGTTAGTGGCAGCAATAGTACAGGCATTGTCCTTCAAATGATAATATAAGAAAATTTGAACCTGCTTACTAGAAAGATGTGTGTATAAATATTCTTTGAAAAATATTTCTTGGGGAACTTAAAAATAGAACCACTGTATGATCCAGCATTTCCACGTTTGGGTATATATCCAAATGAAATGAAATCAGGTAGGTTGAGATGACACCTGCCCTACCATGTTTTGCAGCATTATTCGAAATAGGCAAGGCAGACTCTGCTGCCCCTGCTGTGGCCTGGAGATCCAGGTGCTGCCACCACTGCCATTGCCAATGTTGCCTCCAATGCAACTGGAAGTCTTCTCTCTGGGTGCCACTGGAGCCACAGCCCCCACCTGCTGCCAACAGCACTGGCCTATTGCAGCTGCTGCTGACCTCCACCATTAATGCTTCCATCACTGCCCAGAGGTCTGCTGCCAGGGACACTCCAGGTTTGGTCGCATCCATCTTGGGATGTCAGACAAGGCCTGGGAGGTTGGGTGGCCAGTAAGTTTTCCACTACCACCATCTTGGGGCATAGCTGCCCCTAAATGGGAACACCGGCTGGGACCTGAAGGTCCAGTGTCAGAGTGCCTACAGGTTTGGCTGCGCTTGTGGTCTTCCTCCTGGGAGTGCTGGTGGATGCTATCTTGTTGCTGTTTCTCAGGATTGCTCATCCCTGGTGGTCTTTCTGCAAAATTCACCAGCATTGAGATATTGGATTGAAGTTGGGGTATCTGAAGCCCAGATTGGTGGGATAATGACTGGTTCTGCCAAGACTGGTCTGGGCCAGGAAAACCCATGAGAAGTCAGAGACAGGACTGAGAAACTGTTGAACACCAACAGAGACAGTTGTTCAATTTTCCATCGAGATTTATTTTATTTTTCTCTAGCATCTCTCTCCACCATGTTTGGAGCAGGTATTTTTCATACATCAGTTTGTTGAGGATGGTGATATATGAATGGTGTTTTGCAGTTTTGTTGTATATTCTTATATTTTTAATTTTTTTCTCTTTGTACATATTTTTCCTCTTGTCTGTTTTCCTGGATTCTTTTTCTACCTTTTCTCTATCTAACAGCTGATCTCTGTTGGTTCCTGTTCCACTCATTGTGTGGATTTTTACTTCTAGCTTCTCCCTTCCTCATGAGCATCATGTCATACACTGTTTCGGGTCTCTCTTTGTCCACCATTTGTAATTGTAACTCATTTCTGTTTATTGCAAGAAAGTAGAAGCCTTAGTGGGAAGCATTAGGTTTAAGGCTATATATTGTTTACCCTAGGTGCTGTTGATATTTGTCTCCCTCATAAAGGCGAGGTACTGGAAACTTTCAGGGACAATACAAGTCTACAGGGTAGAATCTACTGCATCAGATCAATGCAAATAGATGGGAAAACACACAAACAACATGAAGAAAGGAAACAAAATGCCCCAAACAAACCAATACACTCCAATAACAGAATCCACTGAAAACACAGAATAAGAAATGTCAGAGGAGTGTAGAATGTACATAGTTAATCTGATATGCAAAATAAAGGCTGGTATAAACCAAATTAGATCTCAACTGATATCTCAACCCAGACCCTCAAAGCTAGGAGGTCATGGAAAAACATATTTCAAGCTCTGAAAGAATATGGATACTAACTAAGAATTTATATACAGCAAAATTAAGCTTCAAACTTGAAGATGAAATAAAAACCTTCCATGAAAAACAAAAGTTCAAAGAACTTGCAACTAGAAATGCACTACAGAACATTTTAACAAAATGTTCCATGAGGACAAAGTTAAAAAAAAGTGACAACCAGCAAAGGGAGGAACTATACTAAAGGAATAGTCAATCAAAGGAGAAACACAATCATTTTAAAAACCAGAAATAAACCAAAATGACTGGGAATACAAATCACATCACAATAATAACCTTAAATGTTAATGGCCTAAACTCATCAATCAAAAGACATAGATTGGCAGATTGGATTAAAAAACAAGACCACAACAATATTCTGTCTTCAAGAGACTCACCTCATAGGCAAAGACATCCACAGACTGAGGGTGAAAAGAGGGGAAAAAAACATATCACTCATATTTATTGTGTAAACAAGCAGGGGATTCCATCCTCATATTAGATGAAGTGGACTTTAAGCCAAAGTTGATCAGAAGGGACAGAGAAGCCCACGCCGTACTACTTAAGGGAATTATACATCAAAAAAACATAACAATTATAAATATGTATTCCCCAAACAATGGAGCATCTCTGTACATCAAACAAACCCTTCTCAATTTCAAGAATAAAATAGATAACAACACAATAATACTGGGTGACTTTAACATACTTCTCTCACTCCTGAGCAGATCTTCCAAACAAAAACTAAATAAAGAAAATATAGAACTAAATAATACAATGAGTAACTTAGACTTAACAAGCATATATAGACTATTTTGTCCATCAATGAGTAAATACATGTTTTTCTCAGCTGCACATGGATCCTTCTCTAAAATAGACCATATCTTATGCCACAAAGCAACTCTTAGTATATATAAAAAAATGGAGATAATACCCTGCATTCTATCAAATCATAATGGAGTGAAATCAGAAATCAATGACAAAATAAAAAATAGAAGGTACTATAATATGTGGAAACTAAAAAATACACTATTAAATGATAAATGGATAGTGGAAAAATCAGGATGAAATAAAAAATACTTAGACATAAATGAGAATATCAATACAATATATCCAAATCTCTGGAACAGAATCAATGTTGTAGTAAGAGAAAAGTGTATTTAATTGAGCTCATTTATCAAAAGAATAAAAAGTCAACAAATAAATGACCTAAAATTATATCTCAAAGCCTTAGAAAAAGAAGAACAAATAAACACCAAATAGTAGAAGACAGGAAATAATTAAAATCAGAGATGAAATCAATGAAACTGAAACAAAAGGAACAATTTAAAAAATGACAAAACAAAAAGTTGGTTCTTTGAATAAATAAATAAAATTGATAAATCCCTAGTCATGCTAACAAAGAGAACACCCAAATTGCTAAAATATGTGATGGAAAAGAAAATATCACAATGGACATGACTGAAATATAGAAGATGATTAGAAACTATTTTGAAAATTTATATTCCAATAAAATAGAAAATGTTGAAGACATGAACAAATTTCTAGAGACATATGACCTACGCAAACTGAATCAGGAGGTCATACATGATTTAAGCAAAACAATTCCAAGTAATGAAATAGAAAATGCCATCAATAGCCTACCAACTAAGAAAATCCCAGAACCAAACATATTCTTAGCTGAATTCTGCAAGAAACTCAATACTTAAAGTATTCCATGAAAGAGTAAAGGAGGGAAACATTCCAAACTCATTCTATGAGGCTAATATCACCCTAATACCAAAACCATACAAAGACACATCAAGAAAAGAAAACTTCAGATGAACATATCCCTGATGAACATAGATGCAAAAATTCTCAATAAAATTCTGGCAAATTGCATACAAAATCAAATTAAAAAGATAGTGCACCATAATCAAGTGGGGTTGATCCAAGGGATGTAGGGTTGGTTCAACATATGGAAATCAATGAACATAGTTTATCATAAAAATAGACTTAAAAAGATCTATCATACGATCATCTTGATAGATGCAGAAAAATTGCCCCTTCGTGTTCAAAACACTAGAAAAACCAGGAATAGTAGGAACATACCTCAACACTGTAAAAGCCATATATGCTAAACCAAAGGCCAACATCATTCTAAATGGAGAAAAATTGAAAGCATTCTCTCTAGAATTTGGAAGAAGACAGGGATGCCCTCCTTCACCACTTTTATTCAACATCGTCCTTGAAACTCTAGCCAGAGCAATTAGAAGAAAGAAATTGAAGGATACAAATAGGTAAAGAAGAACTCATACTATCACTATTTGCCAATGACATGATTCTATATTTAGAAGAGCCAAAGAATTCCACCAAAAATCTTCTAGAACTAATAAATGAATTCAGCAAAGCAGCAGGATGTAAAATCAACACCCATAAATTAAACATGTTGCTATACATCAGTGATAAATCCTCTGAAAGAGAAATTAGGAAAACTACCCCATGTATAATTGCCCCAAAATATTAAAATACTTGGAAATCAATCTAACAAAATAGGTGAAAGACCTCTACAAGGAAAACTACAGAATACTAAAGAAAAAAATTGAAGACAAACTTAGAAGATGAAAAGATCTCCTATGCTCCTGGATAGGTAGAATTAATATTGTCAAATTAATATTGCAAAATGGCCATACTACAAAAAGTGTTATACAAATTTAATGCACTTGCAATTAAAATCCCAATGATATTCTTCATAGAACTAGGAAAAGCAATCATGAAATTCATTTGGAAAAATAAGAGACCAGAATAGCCAAAGCAATCCCTCGCAAGAAAAGTGAAACAGGAGGCATCACAATACCAGATCTCAAACTGTACCATAGAACTATAGTAAAACAAGCAAGCAAGCAAACAAACAAACAAAAGAACATCATGGAATTGGCACCACAATAGACCAATGGGGGAGAACAGTAGACACAGAAACAAACCCACACAAATAGTTATCTCCTATTAGACAAAGGCACCAAAAACATTCACTGGAGAAAAGATAACTTATTCAACAAATGATGCTGGGAAAAAAGGAAAGTCACATGTAACAAAATGAAAATAAACCACTATCTCTCACTCTGCTGGAAACTCAACTCAAAGTGGGTCAAAGACTTAGGAACTAGAACAGAGACCCTGCACCTAAAAGAAGAGAAAGTAGGCCCAAATCTTCATTCACCACGTCTGCCTATGATCTGTCTTCCTTACCAAGACCCCCAAAGTGCAAGAATAAAGTCAAGAATCAATAAATGGGATGGATTCAAACTAAAAAGCTTCTTCTCAGCAAAGGAAACAATTAACAACATGAAGAGAGAGCTTATATATTGGGAGAAAATCTTTAGCACATGCACCTCAGATAAAGCATAAATCTCTAGGATACATAAAGAACTAAAAAAAATTAATACCCCCCCAAAATAACCCAATCAATAAATGTGCTAAGGAATTGAACAGACACCTCACAGAAGAAGAAATACAACTGATCAACAAACACATGAAAAAACATTCAACATCTCTAGCAATTAGAGAAATGCAAATCAAACTACTCTAAGATTTTATCTCATTCTAGTCAGAAGGGCAATTATTATAAATACAAGCAACAATAAATGTTAGTGAAGATGTGGAGAAAAAGGCACACTCATACATTGCTGGAGGGAATGCAATTTGGTGCAATCATTATGGAAAGTGATATGGAGATTCCTCAGAAAACTTGGAATGAACCACCATTTGACCAGCTATCCTACTCCTCAGTTTATACTCTAAAGATTTAAAATCTGCATATTACAGTGATGCTGCCACATCAATGTTTATAGAAGCTCAACTCACAATGCTAAATATGGAACCAACCTATATGCCCTTCAACAGATGAATAAAGAAAATGTGGTATATATACACAGAAGAATGTTACCCAACTTTCAAGAATGAAATTATGGCATTTGCCAGTAAATGGATGGAGTTTAAGAATATTGTGCTGAGTGAAATAAACCAAACTCCAACAAACAAAAGTTGAATGTTTTCTCTGATATGCGGATGCTAATTCACAATGAGGAGGGTGGTGCTAAGGAAGAATAGAGTTATTTTAGATTAGGTAGAGGGGAGTAAATGGAGGGGAGAGTGTATGGGGATAGGAAGGAGAGTAGAATGAAACAGACATTATTATCTTATATACATACATATATGACTGCATGACCGATGTGATCCTACAAAGGTACGATCAGAAAAATGAGAAATTTTACTCCATTTACATATGATTTATCCAAATGCATAAATGCTTTCTACTGTTATGTATAAATAAGTACAACAAATTAAAAAAAAAACAAAATAGCCAAGATATGGAATCAACATAAGTGTCCATCAATGGATGAATAATGAAAGAAAATATAGTATATATACACAATGGAGTACTATTTAGCCTTAAGAAAGAAAGAAACGATGATTGCTAGGGATTGGAGAGTTGTTGGTCAAAGTCAAAAACTCTGTTAAACAAAAGGAATAAGTTCAGGGGACCTACTGTACAGTGTGGAAGTTGTGGCTTGCTACTGAAGACCAATAATTACTTATTTTTGCTTTTTTTCTTTTGTGTTTTTTAACATATTTTTTATGGATTATAGAGAAAACAAAAATTTTATGAAAATCACATCATTTGTACAATTTTTCCCCAAATGGTTAATATAAAAATGTCCCCTCAACTGTGGGCCAATATAGAGGCTAGAGGTATTTGCAGATACAGAAACAGTGACTTTGGGTTCAGGAATATGCAGAGGAAGTCTGTCATACTTCCTTTATCTAGGAAAGATTCATGGTAGTCAGATTCTCTAGGTTACGATGGACTGATTCCCTGGCTTATGTTGCAGAACTCTAACCAAACTCCCTAAATCTCAGTTACATTTTTTAAAGAATGTGATTATATTATATCCTTTATTCTTACATGTTTGTGATTAATATCAAGTAGTAAAGGGCATGGGAAATTTCAGCATGAGGATTATATTGTCCATTGGACTTAACACAGTGCTATAACAAAGTAGATGCTAAATAAATATGCATTGAGTTTTGATGGTCAATGATAAAAAAGAAATTCCTTGACTGTGCTGCGGGTCGAAGTGCCAGTTCTAACCTTTGTTGTAAGCTTTTCTTCCTTTCTGGCCTCATGAAGAACACAATAGAGGCTGAGTTTTCACTTTTGACAATGGGCTCTGTTGTGCACTGGTTTTGGTCACAGATCAAACATCTGGGATTATTGTATTCTCAGCTTCACTTGATTGGGTTTGAGGGGCTTCAACACCAGTGGACTAATAAGCACTGAATGTAAAAGTTTTTAATCTAGTGCGTACCTTTGCCAGGAGATTGGGAATCATTTGGGTCCCAAGGAGATAATTTGAGCTTAGAACATTGTTGGCTATTTCTGCCAGTGTATTCATAGATAAAACTGCTAATGTAGTCTCTGTGCATCTGATCACTGGCTGGCATTACCAGTAGGAATTGGTTCATATGACTATGGACACTGTCAGACCCAAAATCTATAAAGTGGACCAGCAGGCCGAAGACCAAGAGAAGAGCTGATGCCTGGGTTCACATCCTAGGGCTGTCTGCTAGGGGTCTTGCTCTTTCTTGGAAGACATGTCTTTTTAAAAACTTTCTACTAAGACCTTCAACTGATGGGATGGAGTCACTTACATTGTGGAGGGCAAGATACTAATCATAGTCCACTGATTTAAATATTTATATACCCAAAATGCCCTCACAGAAACACTCAGAATGATTCTTGGACACAATGGCCCAGTCAAATTAGCACATGAAATTAACTATCACACTGGGTATCAGGAGAACTCTTCTAGTGTGCCAATATTTTTCCATCACCATTGCTCCTTCTCACAGTCTTGGTGACTGTACCTGCTATATTAGAGAACTAGCAAGAGGAACAGTTTTTTAGAAAAAACTAGAAAATTAGAAAAAATTAGAAAAAACTAATCCTCAGTTTTTTCATTTCCTCATTTAGAAATGGAGACATAGTTTTATCCCTCCTCAGTAGGCTTTAACACATGTCACATCTTTACTCCAAAGCACCACATGCAGCCAGGATTCTGCTTCTGGGAACAGGTCTGGAGTTCTCAATTTGCACATGGGAAATTCGCAGGGAAGCAGGAGACAGCATGGGTCTGGATGTCAATTCTGGTTCCTGGTTCAATGATTCTTCCTCTCTATTGGCCTTCACTTGGCAGCAAATGTCTGATGAGAGCCATCAGTGTGTGCAAGGACATCTCTGCTTCTTTATGGATTTATCTGATGAATCAGACACGCATTCATCTAGTGTCAGTACTCCAAGTGTCACCATGTGTCAGTACTTCAAGTATCACCAAACATCAGTACTCCATCAATATGACTAAACATTCACCAAGTATCAGTACTCTTCATCAAAGGAACTTCAATAATTAATTTGAAACCTGTGCCATCCCTTTGTATTTACTTCATGTGTTTAGTACCTGAGGAAATACAATGTTAACTAAGAAAATAGGTCTTGCCCATCCTCAACCCTTCATCAGATGGTGCAGGAGGCTTGTTAACAATGGAGATAGAATGAAACAGACATTATTACCTCATGTACATAAATGAATGCATGAATGATGTGATTGTACAACATGTACAATCAGAAAAATGAGAAATTAAACTCCATTTATGTATGATCTATCAAAATGTAAAAATGCATTCTACTGTCATGTACAACTAATTAGAACAAATTAAAAAAAATTTAAAAAGGAATGGAGTAAGAACACATGCATATACAATCAATAAAAAACTAAACATAGGTTTAATTTATATATTTAAAGTATTGTCTGCAAGGATTTAGGAGCAGTGCTGGGCTCATAGTTTGAATCAATGCAGTGACAAGATGTATTGGTTGTTTAAATTGCAAACTGGCGTGAAGGATAAGGAAAATGGACTAGTGTGGGTCTTTTCCTTCTTTAACATCTGGGTATCTGTGAAAAATGACTACATTATAAAAAAGTAGTTATTCTGCTTCTTCAAGGTTGCCTCCTTTATTACCTGAAAATAGACTGATTTCATGAACCTTTGGGTTCGTCTCTTGTGTCCTGTAACACTCAGGTACAGATTTTTTTTCTTTATGACCATGATTAATGGGGCAAATCAAATCAAGCCCTGCCCTGGCTTGCCCTTTGGCAGCAGGGCCCTGAGCAGTGTTCTTACCTGTAGGTGACTCACTTCTCAGGCAGCTGGAGTACAGCTCTGCTCAAGCTGTGAAGCCGAGGCCCTGGGTTGAGGCAGCATTTTGCTGGGAGCCTGGTCATTTTGGGGCAGGCAGGGTGAGTGGACAGACAGAAGCCACAGTGAAAGGCAGAGGTTCTGAGGGTTCAGACCTTGGTACTAAAGGAGCTACCAGGGATTGAAGGGCAAGGCTTGGAGTTCTTAGGAATCCACATTTTGGCCCAGGGAGATGGTTTAAGTTCAGGGGAAGGCGGCACACCACATTGAAGGATCAGGAATGACTTGATTTTATTTTTATCATAGTACTGAATACTCATTCTAATCATTATTTATCGTTTTATTTTGCAAATAAAAATGTATAAATGTATGGTGTATGACAAAGTATTTTGAAATTTGTGTACATTGTATAAAAAAAGCAAGATCTAGCTAATTAACATTACAGGTGACCACTCTCATTCATGGTGAGAATACTTCAAATCTACCTTCCTTCCTTCTTTCTCTTTTTCCTTCCCTTTTTTCCCCTTCCTTAAATATTATTAAACATTTACTACGTACCAGACAGGGTTTAGGTATGTGGAATAGAATGGCAAAAGAGACAGAGGTGTGCAAATCTACAGACACATTGAAAAAGAAAACTAATAGATGCCTTGCCTCCCAGAGTAGAATTGGACCAGTCCTGGATGGGAGAGAGGAGCATCTGAGACATGTGCCTTCAGCTGTGATGCCAGGATGCTTGAGTGTGAACCCAGGAGTCTTTACTGATGGGAACTCCCTCAGTCATGGACACAGGGGTGCTGGATATGTTGACAAAGCTCAGGGTGTCAACTTTGAGAAACACATTTAGCATACTATTAAGGGGGAGCCCCTTGGTCTCTTGGAATAGACTCACATACCTGTTGGAAGTGGTTCAGCTTAGAAGTAAATCTGGGACAGGTGCACGGTAGGAATTCTGCTCACAAAGACTTTTGCCTGCTTCTCCCTGCCTGTTTCCCACTTGGGGTCAAGCTGAGCCTCGAGTCCATCATGGTCTGATTTTCTGATGAGTTGGGAGGGTGGCAGTGGCCAACTCTGCCCCTCACTGCTTACTCCCCAGGTAAGGGGACACTATATCTTAGTCCCAGAGGAGGATCTGCTGGCAAATGCCTCCTTCTGTGACCTTGGTCTTCCCCTCTTGTCTTTTAGTTGAAGACTCACTCAGATTTCCTTCTGTCTCAGTTAAATAGGAGGACTTGCTTATGCTGCAGTATCCACAAAGACCTGTCCTTTTTCCTACTCTGTGTGTCTTACATACTGGCTCTTTTTCCTTCCTTTCACAAATAGAGTTGTCCCTTGGTATCTCTGGGGAATTGCTTCTAAACCCTACACAAACCAAAATCCAAGTGCACATTCTGCCTTATACTTTAAATTACCTCAAGATAAGTTATAATATCTAACACATTGTAAATACTATGCAAACAGTTGTCATAATGTAATGTTTGGGGAATAATGACCAAAAAAAGTCTGTTCATGTTAAACACTGACATGATATTTTAAAAAATATTATTTGATCCAGGTCTCTATCTGCTACTTTCTGACTCTCACATCTTGTATCCCTTCTCTCATTTCCAGTTAGTCTTTTCAGACATGTGGCCTCCAATTGCTTCTTCCTCATCACATATTCCTGGTCCTGAGCCCCCACTAGGGGTGTAGACTTTTCATACTTACTGTTATATCCACATCACTTAGAATGAAGAAAACCAGAACATTACAGAAGCTCAATAACTATGTGTTGAGCACATGAAGAACATGGACTCCTAACCATAAATCTGAGACCCATGGTCACCTCATGATCTGGCTCATGGGATTTTACTTCATTTTCCCTTCTTTGATGAAGGCTGGAGCTGTAATGGAATGTGGAATGGTCTCCACTCTCACATCCTCAAAGCTCAGGGAGTCAGAGAGGTGCAAGCCTGTCATGCTGAAGGGTAAGTAGAAACTTCAGGTGACTGGGAGGCTCCTGACATCAGAAGGCACAAAGGACTTCCTCTCCGAATGGGTCCCCACACTCACCATCAAAAGCCAGAAACAGGATGAGTGATCACATTTCCCTACAACCAATCATCTCATAAAATATACCTCAATAATTTCCTCATAAATGGGTTGTTCCGGGTGGGATCTATTTCGGATCAATCCTGTTAACATGTCAACTTTCACAAAGCATAGTTGGGTTTCTGGCTTCATGAGGCGGCTTTGGGTGTGTGCATTCCCAAGGGCCTTAAGGTATTTCTATCTGGACCATGTGCTGGGTCTTTGGCCTCTTAGCTTCCTATCATTGGTCCTAAAAATGTGGTCTCCAGTCCAGCTGCAGCAGCCTCTACTGGAAACTTGGAAATGCAAGTTCTTGGGCCCCTTTCCAGACTGTGAATCTGAACCTCTGGAGGTGAAGCCAGAAACCTTGGTTTTGGCTAGCCCTGCAGTGACTCTAACACAGGCCGACCTTGAGAACCACTGTCCTCACAGCTGTGCTGGGAAGAGCAGAGAGGGGCCTCTGAAGTCAGGATCCTTCAGAGGCTGCTCATGGTTCAGACAAGAGAACCTGAAGACCCAGACCAGGGTAGAAAGGATGAGGTGGGTTTATGGTGCATTCACCAGGTGAATGACACCCTTGACCAGTGGAAGAGCAGGGCCAGCAATCCCTGGACTCGCTCCTCAGCCATGGCCATGAGGGTACCCCTCCCCCCAGTGCAGTGTGCAGCGATTAGGGCTGGGCTGGGATGTAGGTCACCCAGTTTTAAATCCATCTTTGAATTGTTTTGAGCCTTGACCGAACTGCAAGGGCAATGAAAACAAGGTTTCTCCTGGGATATTTTGGCACTACCACATCAAATGAAAGCCAAATATGCTTTTCTGGAGGAGGTTAAACATTTCCATTTCCTCTCTTGGCCAGAAATCAGATTTTATTTTTTAAAAAGGAATTAAAGTTTCTGCAAAAAAAAAAGAAAGAAAGAAAGAAAGAAAGAAAGAAAGAAAGAAAGGAAAGAAAAGAAACCCCAAACCTTGTATCATTCAACTTTGTTTCATGACATGGACAAATACTTGAGGATTCTTTGTGGTTTAATCAATAAATTTTCTCATTTGTAATAAAGAAGAACACATTAATATTATGAAGATGGACATTCTCTCTGCCTCAGGAAGTAGATTCCTGGGCAATTACAGGAAAGGAACTTCCTTTTTACACTTAATACATCCCGTAATTGTTAGGTATTTTCAGACATTGAATGGAGAGAGAGGTCAAAAGACCATAATGTATGAAAAAGAATTGCTAAGTTTGACCTTTTGTATGTTTGGCCTCTGATTGTCAAGCAGTAGGGTTTCATCCTCACTGGGCAGCATAATGGTCCATCTTTGGCATTGATGTTGTCAGTCTCTCCCCAGGTGATTACAACAGGAAGCAGAGTCATGGAATTGCAGCTGTATTTCCTTACATTCCCAGACTAACCCACATAAATGAGGGTTAGGTTAAAACTTGGAAAGCTGACACTCACGTCCTACCCACAGTATTGACTTGTTCATTGACATATTTTTATTGAGCATATTCTAAGAAGTCTGTATTGGAGGTACTTAGGATACATTATTGAACAAAAAAAAATTTACTTTTACAGAGTTTAGATTCTATTAGGAAAAGAAAGTCCCCAAACCTTAAATATAACACAAGGGTGAATTACATTTACAAGTTGTTGGATAAAAAGGTTTAAAAAATGGTAAAAAAGACAACAGGAACCAAATAAAGGGATTAATTCAAGAGGATGGGTGAGGTTGGGGTCAGGGAGTTACACTTGTGATCTGGATAATTCTTACAGGAAGCTGAGATTGGATCAAACACTTGAAGGTGACCAGAGGTAGAGCTTTGAGGCTACCTGGGGTAGAGGGCCCCTGGCAAATAAACAGGAAGATCAAAGGGCAGCAGTACATGAAGAGCCCAAGGAGACCATGGTTTATGTACCTGTATTGAGATAAAGACAAAATGTGCCTGGGACACACTTATTCACTTTGTAATCTATCTGAAATAAGTGATCAGTTTCTATGCTACATTATTCCTTCTTTAATTGTATCTCTCTCCTATTTGGCTTTCTTTAGTAGTTCCTTATTCTGTAGAATTCATTTATCAAATTCCTTGTAGTTTCAGCTCATTTTCCACTTCCATTAAAAAATATCCTCTCCAACAGTCACATACCCTTTATTTGGTTTTTATTTTGTCTGTTGACCATATGAATAATGAAAAATAATGAAAAACACCCTAAACATCAGCATCATGAGCTGGTGTACTGAACATGTGCTGGTCTAAAGGTAGCAGCTTTCAGCTCTCAGAACTGTCCTTTGGACTTGTCTTGTTGAGGTGCATGATTCCACCTTCTATGGTATAAATTGCTTTTCCATTTTGGGGGATTTTATTTTATCTCTCATTCAACCAATCCACAGACTAAAGGTGAAAGGATGAGGAAAAACATACCAGGCACAAGGACTCTGTAAAAAAGCAGGGGTCTCCATCCTCATATCAGATAAAATGAACTTTAAGCCTAAGTTAGTCAGAAGGGATAAAGAAGGACATTTCATACTGATTCAGGGAACCATAAACCAGCAAGACATAACAATTTTAAATATTTATGCCCCAAACAATGGAGCATCTACATACATCAGACAAACCCTTCTCAATTTTAAGAATCAAATAGACCAAAACACAATAATACTGGGTGACTTTAACACACAGCTCTCACTACTGGATAGATCCTCCAAACAAAAACTGAACAAAGAAACTGCAGAACTAAATAATACAATCAATAATATGGACTTAATAGACATGCATAGAGTATTTCATACATCATCAAGTGAATATTTTCTTCTCAGCAGCTCATGGATCCTTCTCCAAAATAGACCACATATTATGCCACAAAGAAGCTATTAATAAATTCAACAACTTTTAAGGAGTTGTCTCCCAACTAAAATTTCTATTCCCTTCATCTTCAATGCTATACATGATGACTTTATCTGTTTCCAGGATGGAAGAGTATTTAGAAATCCATGTGAAAGAGAAAAGAATCCTGAGAGGGATGAAATCCATTTCCAAGATAGTCATGCAATGCTGTAATAATTATCCACTTTGAGTCAGAATTTCTTTTTCTGTTTATAAGTAATGTCCCTTTTAATTATGGTCTTGATACTTATTTTTTATTCAATTATTCCTTTGATTCAAACAACAGTTTAAGTAAAATAATGTTGTTTGTTTTTCTTCCAGTTTGCGTAATCCTATTGCTGAAAAGATCTTAAAATCTAGGAACAAGAAGTAAGAAGTTTTCATTTAATGGCTTATATGAAAAGTGAAAAGTGAAGAAGAACTTGGGATGGCTTGGTTTTATTCCAGAATTGAAGTGTGATTTCAGTGCTTCAATTGAACTAAGATTCTCAACAGAATATGAAAGAGAATCAATGGGTTTGTGAAAATGAGATAACTGAACACTACTGAGTGCCAATAAAATCACAAAAGTCCTGTAAGTGCTCAAACTGATAGCTGATGTTAGAGAACAATTCCATGACCTCACTTTGGTGTCAACATGAGCTATTTGAGCAGCTTTTTGCAAACTGTAGGCATGACAGTCAACCCTTACGTTGAATCATTCCTGTTTTGTTTCAACTTTGAGTGAATATTAATCTGTACCCTTATGTAAAAATGAACCAAAATCTTATTTGTATTTTCTTCACCTTAAAGCAGTGCAAAAAGATGTATTTTTTTTCATTTAACTCCTAACTCAGTAAGATAATCTCTGCAAAAATATGTATTCTTTTTGAGGTCTCATCTGGGAGATTTTTACTCACAATAGCCTTCTAAGAAAGCCTTTCCCACAAGAATACACACTGCATGAGCAAAGGGGAAAAGATTTCTGTATTTTGATTGCTTGCACATGAGGTTATGCCATCAACAGGTGAGGCAGTGAGTTCTTTGATAATAAGTAATGGTAAACACAGCTCTTATATTTTTAATCATTGCAGTGGATTTTGATCCTGAAGTTTTGCACCATCTATCATGAAGAGCTTAGTTCTGTAAAATATCCCAATGGCTTTTGCTGAATGATTAGCATACACCCAGAAACTGCACAAAGCAATATTTGGTTTTGGCTGGGTGATCTGGGCAACCTCTTACAGAGCTGATTCAGTGATCACGTGGTGTTTTAGCTTATTGCATTCCATGAAGTGCAAAGAGTAGAGGAGAATTAATGGATGAGCCAGAGGTATTTTCCAATCTGCATAGCTCCGCTGTTGGAACTTGTGTGTTCCATCCTGGCCTGGATTAGCTATGACACACAGCTATGACTTATTGCTCTGAGCGACACGTGTGTTACCCACAGCCTCAGGTGGCAAGCCAGCCTGACTCAGGCCTGGGCAGGTGCTTGGGATCTCTTTGCTCCTTTCAGTGCACCTCTTCAAGGGCAATGCCAGGAAAGATATGCTATCTGAAAACATTAGGAAAGCTGTCACTTCTCACAGTTTGGCCTTGCTGGGAAGATCAAATTCCCTTCTCTGATCAAGAACACCTGCTGATTCTACAGGCATCTTCAGGGTGACTCTATGAGTCATAGTGAAGCTTCAGGTTTCACCTGGTGAGGGATCATGCAGGCGTCATCTCTTGGAGCTGGAAGATACCCTGGAGCCTTGAATACAACTCTTCTCAGATGCAGCATCCCTCTTTGACATCTTGCCAGGCGATGTCAAGGTGCTTATTTGAAACATAGGGGCAGAACTAAGCGTGTGATATCATTGCTGCTGTTGATAATTGTGCCATCAAAACTCTAGGGGTACCACACATATGCATTCTTTGGAACTGAGTGTCACAGTCTATGGGGCCCTACCTGATGACTCTGACTGAAATTCTCTTATAAATTAGAGAAGTTCGTCAAGAAGAGGTTTCCATCTGAGTTGAAGACCATCTATCTCCACCATCAAAGTGAACCCAGGGAGTGCCCAGGGTCAAGTTCTCAGTTCTGTAAAATAATTATTTTTATGTGTTAAAAAATCTTAAGGGCTAAACATTCCCTTCCTAGTGTCATGAGTATCTTGTGGATAGAGAAAACATTATTTCTTCTATGAATTTCGCCATGAGAATGGCAGTTTTTCATTATTTGAATCAAATGCACTCTTCTGTCTTATAACTTTCCAACACTGATCCTGGGCCTACTCTCTGGGTTTTCTCTTGGTCAGTTTTTTAAAAGTAGATACACTGTGTAAGAAATTTGTTAAGGATCTGCTCTGGAAAGAAACTAAAGGAATTGAGGGGAGGTGGTGTTAAGAAAAGGAACCAAGCAAGATTTGAGCAAAGATACAGACTGGGTGATGCGTGGGTAACTGAGAGGTAGGGGCAGTCCACCTGCATTTGCCTCCAAGGCAAGGAGCTGTACTTTCTTTCTCGTGTGGACGCAGGCAGAGCTGGGGCACTTCAACTCCCAGACCCTTCCTGTTCTGCCTCATGACTCCAGTAGCCTGAGGACAGTCCTCTGAAGAAAGCCACCCATCTGGTGAAAGGGTTAAATCACTTCACCTATTGCACTTACAGATGCAAGTCCGTTTTCCATTTCTGTAATAGAAAATTATTCATGTACTTTTATATCATTTGTTTTTCCTGATCAGCATTTAAAACCAAAGGATATTCTGAAAAATGGTTGATGAGTATTTTAGGAACAGCATCCCAAGCAGCATGCCTAAATATTACATTGCATATGGAAATAAAAGAATCAAATGTCAAGAAAAATATCCACCAGTGGGTTTGAAAGATGTCCACAAAGAATCTGGAGATGGGTATGCAGAGCTGTTAAGAGTAACCTGAGGGCACTTTAATGTCTATGCCTGCAACAGGGCCACACAGGCTCATCTAACACCACCTCAGTGATCTGAGGGTGGTTCTCGTTTTGAGATACGGTATCCTGCTCAAGAATACTTTTATGTGCACACACTTAAAATGAAGATATTCCAAACTCTTTCATTTATCAGATCTAACTGACCTTTCTTTAAAACTCTGTCAACTCAGTTTGCTTAAGATCCAAATCCAACTTGCACTCTCTGAAAGCATTATGAACCCTGTACAAGAACCATCTTGTTGGGTTTGTGAAATGGAAATCCTTTTGGTCTCCAAACTCCAACCTCATCACTGAGGGTGATGGTAAAGAACTGACATAGAGGTTCTGGGCACATTTCACCATAACTGCCAGATTTCTCTTTTTGCCAAGCTGTGGGTTCTACTCTAAGGATACATGATGGTAATTAATGACTCCACTCTCCCAGGGTTCTCAAAGAGCATTAATTTTCTGAAACTCTATAAGTAAATATATATTGCATGACCCTTTAAGAATGGAGAGGAAATTTTCTATAAGATCAAATTATCATTATGGTGCTTTATTTTTCCCTTCCCTGAGATGTTGAGAATTGCTATAATATAAATTTTTCTGGTTCTTGAATAAGATATGCATGGTTCTGAAAAGAGAATTAGATTTCTTTGGTCATACAAATGTCCAGCTGGGAAGTCTCCTCCCACCTGGGCCTTGCCTATAGCACACCAAGGACAGGGGTGTACAGGATTCCTATAGGAAGAGAAGCAGATTGCTCAGAATGATAATTAGATCCAGCAAGGGATATCACGCCAAGTTTATAAAATTCCTGTCCCATCCACCTTCCTTTTGGTTATTTTCTTGCCCCTGTTGTCTTCTCTCTTCAGGTCAATTCCTTCTGGTCTCAGTATGCTGACTTCTTTCCCTAATCCTGTCTACAGGTGTCCCAGCAA